>OZ005660.1:47625696-47840696 GCA_963930645.1 Salticus scenicus | reverse complement strand
AAGCTTACGTTTCTATTTAATATTAATACATTGAACTATGTTAGGTTTGTCGAATAAAATATTCATTCAGGCGACAGTTCTGGTGGTATATGTATTTTTTACACATTTGAAATCTTTAAAAGGCGTTTCTCAGTTTGCATTTTTTCATGAATTCGCAATTTTCAAACTGCTGTAGGGATGATATTGTAATATTGTTAAAAGAAAAAATATTAAAAATATAAATATCACAAAAATTATATATATGCATATTTTTCCAAAATTTTACAAAAATCTACACTTTCTATTTTTTTTTTTTTTTTTTTTTTTTCTGAAATTTAATTAATAAATCTCATAGCCCATCCCTAATACTTTTAAGTAGATTTTATTAAACATAAAAAAAAAAAGGAAGTCTTTGGGGACTGCCGATAGAAGTGAAAACTAAGTATCTTGTGAATTGTATCGTCGAGCTATTAGATTATTATTTTCGAATTATTTCTGGTTTGTAAAGAAGTGTTTATGATCTGTATTATATGATTCGGCACAATATTTTTAGCTACCTAATTTAAATGAACTAAGCCTTATTTTAGGTAGCAAAAAGAAGAATATAACAGTCTGTATAAAAACACGTGCTTGTACTTTGTGAACTATGTATATACTGTGGAAAAAGTACATACGTATATAGAGTATAGAACTACAAAGAGACAGATGCCAGTAGCCAGTATACTACTCGTATTAGTATACATGTTATACATATATGCGTATATATATATCAATACAAAAAACCCTTAACGGGTTAAAAGTTTGTGACGCAGCACTGTACTTTATGGCTATAAGAATTAGAAATACGGGTCTTAAAAATAATGATATCAAATTTACAGTGACGTTTTGATATTAATTAAATTATACATAGATTTTCTTATTTGAATTTGATTTTTCCTTTTATTTATATTTACAGTGTGAACGTTATTTTCAACATAAAATAATATATAGCATTTACTCATTGATACCTTTCCATTCACATCTCTTATACTATAAAAGCATGTGTTTAAAAGAAAGTATATGAAATTCCAGCAACGCAGTGTTGTTACACTAAATGATTTGTTTTTAAATTTCACTGCAATTATTTTGTTTTGCATATTAAAGTATATGTGCATATTAAAATATTGCTTTTAATTTTCAAATACGCTTTTAAATATATCACTTTCATTAAGCTTATATTATGTACTGAAATATATTTATTTCAATGAATTATTCTATCTTTTGCGTCACGCCATCCAAAACTGAAAAAAATTTCACATTTTTTTTTTTTTTTTTTTTTCAAGCACAATATCTATTTGCATGCATTTTCAATTTATTTGGATGAAATGACACAAAGTAAACATTTCCATATATTTTACTTACAGTTTGGCTAACCAAGTATGCCTGTTATCTATTAGATTGAACGGAATTCTGTAAGTTTCTACCACCGTTATATTGCATGTATATTTGTACATCATATTTGAAACTTTTTCTTATTGATTTGTACGTGGTGTAAATTTATGTTGATTATTTTAGAAATCGACCAACTGTAATTACTTTGTTTATCTATCTATAGAGTGAGTGCAAAAGTTCTACTTGTTTTTGGGTATGTAAATTTGCAATGGAATTGACGTCATACATGACATTGTAATGACGCAAATCGTCGGCCAATCAAACGCGTAAGCCTTACATATAAATGCATCGTGTCTAACAAAGTTAATCATCACAAATATAAAATGATACTTTTGAAAAATTAAAGAACACGCTTTTATAGAAATGTGAACTAAAAAGCACAAAATATCTATCTTAGCATTAAAATGCAGGGTAAGAGAAAATCTTGTGAGTGACACACCATAATATTTACGTACACTTAAATCTTTAAATAAGTAATTTAGAATTAAACAAAAACCATTTTTAAAAAATCTCCCTTGATTGGGCTTGAACGTTAGACCTTTAGGTTCGTAGCCCGGAGCTTTACCTCACAGCCACAGCGTTCACGTAGGGAAAGTCTTTATTTACAATATAGATTATTTGTTTGCTCCCAGAGCAGTTACAAACATACATATAGGTGAAGATAATAAAAGCGTGTTAAAAAAAAAAAAAAAAAAAAAAAAAAGTTACAGAGTGTGTAACGTGGAAAGCGAGAACGAGCATGTAAGATATTGTCTGTTATACCAGTTCAATAAAATGAGCTCGGCAGCCGCAGCATGTCGCAATGTTTGCCAAGTTTATGTGGAGGATGCAATAGACGAAAGAACATGTTATCGATGGTTTCGTAAATTTTGGGAAGGAGACAGAAGCTGCCAAGATCAGGATAGGAGTAGACGGCCATCACACTTTGGAGAGGACGATATTGACGAAGCCATAAGGAACAACCCGAACCCAACCGTGCAAGAATTAGTGGGTACCTTCAATGTACATCGGACAACGATCGAGAGACGGCTGGTTAAGTTTGGTTTTACGAGGAGAAAGTTGTATCGGTGGGTTTCACATAACCTGACAGCTAATCAACGGGATAACCGAATTGCCACATGTGTTTTCTCGCTTTCCCGGTACAAAAATGAGCCGTTCTTGACACGAATTGTGACAGGAGATACGAAGTGGGTTATGCACCATAACATAAAGCGTCGTAGGGCAGTGTGTCGCCTTTTTGATCCGCTTGCATCGACTTCGAAAACCGATCTTCATTGCAAGAAGGTGTTAACGAGTGTGTGGTGGGATGTGCTGGAAATAATTCACTGGGAGATCCTGCCACTCAACCAAACCGTCATGGCTGCTTTCTTCTGTCTACAGTTAGACAGGCTGCATTCAAATTTGGTAGCAAACAGGCCAGGTCTCATCAATCGTCGCTGTTTTATCCTTCATCACGATAACGCCAAGCTACATGCTGCTGTCATCACTCGCCAAAAGTTACTGGGATTTAGATGGAAGATTTTACCTCACCCTTCCTATTCTCCTGACTTGGCGCCAACTGGCTATCATCTATTTCGTGCGTTGAACAATTCCTTCAGTCAAAAAATCTTTGATGTTCTTGTTGCTGTTGAAACAGCCATCCAAGAATTTTCTAACTCGAAACTGCCGGAAATTTACCGCCTTGGGATTCATCTCATACCAGAAAGGTGGCAAGAGGTCATAGAGAGCAATGGGGAATATGCACAATAATAGGTAATGTTCATTTTTTGTTTTTATGCTCTTCTTTCTGGGTAATAAAAAACGGGTAGAACTTTTACACTCACCCAATAAATACAGAATAACATAAATAATAAAGAGTTAAACTTATTTAATATATAAGGGAGAGTGGGAATGAACGGGACATTTTTCATGTTTTTATTGATAACGTCGGTAATATGTAATTTAGAATTTTGCAACATTGCTCATAAGTACACATGAGTAATCAGTTATACATAATTTTTAAACATACTAACTTTGATAAAAAGTTATCATTTTTAATTAATAATATCTTTTTTTTTTTTTTTTTTTTTTTTTTTTTTTTTTTTACATTCATGTGCATTGTCCCATCCATCCCCACCTATGGGGATGAATGAGACAGGACTGGAGTTAACAAAGAAAAGAAAACATAATGGAAAGTAAGTAAATTTTTCAAGTTAAATTGGTTTATGTGATTTTATTACACACTATGAATTCACTGAAATTAACATAAACTGATGTATTGACTGAAATTAACATCAAAAGACAAAAGTCCTTTGGTTCGTGTAGTACCTAGTGCTGTGGGCATTAGTAATTTAATCTGATAAGATCTAATCTAAAAATAAATAAATAAATAAGGCACTAGAAAAACATAAATCATTATAATAGAGTACAAGTTATCCAGATAAATTTTTGTTTCGGACTAATCGTGAAAATCAACATTCTATTCTGTATTACATTAATAATCACCAAAGTTTATTTAATTAGCTTCATTAAAATTGTGATTTTAATCAAATTAGTATTAGTTTATTTATTTATATATTTTAGTTATTGAATTAATTTGCGTTGAATATTCTAACTTATAATTTTTTTAATCATAATTATTATAAACAAAAATCAGAACAATTAATTTAATTTTTTTTTTTTTTTTTTTTTTTTTTTTTTTTTTGTAAGCTCACTAAATTAAGAATCCTGATAAACATTATGGCTAATTTACGTTTTAATATAATTCTTGTGTAAAATTTTAAATTAGTAAATAGTGGGGTATGTCTTATTCACCCTATTTAAACTGTCCATTCATTCCAACCATCACATGATCATATAAAACAGGAAATAGGCTTAATGAACAATTGTCAGTATTCTTGTTTAATATCATAAACACAATAAAAGATTATGCCATTTCACAATATAAGAGTTATATTAACTTTAAGCAAATAGTTAATTCCTTAATTTTTACTTAACTGAATCAGTAAAACTTTACTTTGGCAGTTGAAAAAAATACTTTAATTTTTTTCTGCCCTTCTATAAATAGCATAATTCTGAAACTACACTTGATGAATGACCTCAGTGATGCCATATATCAGAAAATTTGTCAAGTTTCCGGTGTTTGCAAAACATAAAAATTTTGTTATTGTCCCATTATCCCGCGTCCCATTCAACCCCACTTCTCCCCTACAAATATGTATACAATGAAAAATATCTATTCGCCAGTTAGGCTTATATTTATTTTATAATTCTTGTGCAATTTTTTATTTCTCCGTGTGAGGTTTACTTATGCATATACACACATATCTAGAAATGCGTTTCCTCTTTCTTATATAACAAATTACTGTTATACACATATATATATATATATATATATATATACTGTGTGTTTCTGAGGTAGTGAGACAAGACAAGCTTATATGGGAGATAGAGAACTTCACAAGGATTCAGGAATGTAAATCAACCCACGTACGAAAATTCAATTTAACGTCTTAAGAACTGGATGTTTTTGGCTACTGTATATTACTAACTCCGCCTGCTGTGTAAATATTAAAATATTTTACGCTCCATTATTTGGAAAAAATCTTATACGAATTTCGTATTTTTTGAATCAGTGCGATAAAATATGTGGATCAAAAATATAAATAATTAATTTATGTAAACATAAACACGAAAAACATTTTTTTTTAAGGTAATGTTCTAGAGCCACGCCCATATGCACAGTAAACTATCCGAATTTTAAATCGTTAAAATAACGTATACCTTTGGGTACCTATACAATTCTGAATTTGTTTAAAAAATTCCGATATCAATTCTACGCCAAGTTTCCACTCCTACCTTACGCAAACACACTATAATCCTCGGCATAGAGTACATGTCAGTTTTTTTTCTTTTAATAAAAAAATTAATAATTATTATAATTTTACATTACTTTGTAAAATAAACACATTTTAAACAAGTGTTTTAGGCATTTAAGATATAAAGTCATTTTATGTTTATTTACAATATATAGAAAATCAAAATACAAATGAATGTGTATAATAATATTACGTTTGAGATAAGTATAAATTACAGTCTATGCAATAAATAAAGAGCCCTATTTAATAACAACTATAATTGTGGGGTTAAATATATATATATATGTATATATATATGCATTCTTTTTTTTCTTTTTAATTATAAATACAGTAGAATATAAATAATAATAATAAAGAAAAGTTATTAAAAAAAAATATATATATATATATACAAATATATTTACAATTTAAAATAATCTTACTGCAGTTAGGATTGTTTTAAGTTTCAGTCATTTTCGGGTGTTTTTACATTTTCCAAGTCGTGATTTCTGATACCAATTATTAAATTTTTCCTAGAAATGCGTTTCCTCATTTATTGTAAAACAAATTACTTATATATATATATGTATATATATATATATATATATATATATATACAGGTGATTCTGAGGTCATGCGACAAACTTGTAAGGGAGATAGAGAACATCATAAGGGTTCAGAATTGTATAGGAACTCATGAGCACAAACGACAATTTAAACTTTTAAGAAGGATATGTTTTTGGGTGCTGTGAACTACTAACTCCGCCTACTGTGTAAATATTAAAATCATGTATAATCCTATATTTCGCAAAATCATTTGTAATGTTCGTATTTTTTTAATCAGGGCTATAAAATATGTCGATAAAAAGAAGAATTTTTTTTATTTATGTAAAGAGTATCAAGTATTATTTATTTATTTATTATTATTACTATTATTTTAATACAACATTTGAGAGCCATGCCCATATGCATGGAAAATTATCTGAATTTTAAATCGTTAAAATGACGTTTACCCTTGGGTACGTATACAATTCTGAATCCTTTGTGATGTCCACCTCCTCTCACAGTTTGTCCCATTACTTCAGAGTAAACCTATATATATATACATATATATAGGGTTGTATATATAGGGATATACATATATATACATTGAACAGTTTGTTTCTACCCATAAAAAGGAAAGTGAAAAATAAAATTTACGAAATGGTAAAATATATTCTACCTTAAATGCACAACATGTTAAAATTTCCTAACAATTTAAAAATTTCCCTTTTTATTATTTTGGTTTATTTTTATTTTAAGAAATAGTGCGCAAGAAATCGGAAATATTTATATCAACATATTTATTTATGAATTTTATATTCTATTATTTTCATAGTAAGTCTGTTATTTTATTTTGTTTTTTAGTGTAAGAAAAATTAAACAGTGCGAATAAATGTTTAGAATTCAATATGAGTTCTTTGTTCTTTTGACGTAGCTGTTACAAAAAAAAAAAAAAAAAAAAAAAAAAAAATGTACATCGAGCTTATCAATAAACTTGGATTATGTACATAATGATTTTCAGACAAATCGGTTCATAAATAATGTTTTTAACTGAGTTTGAAACGTTGAAGTAATTGCAATTTTGAAACAAGTTGAGGGATCGAGTTGAATAAAAAAAAATTGGTTGAGTTGAGATCGTCATATGAGTTATGCATATATCAAGATTCAGGCAAATATGTTCATAAATACGTTTTTTATGTGAGTTTGAAAATTTTAAGTAGCCGTTATTTTAAAACACGGACACCCGATCGAGTTGATTAGTAATCTTGGGTGAGATCTTGATATGAACTATGTATATACCGAATTTTAAGCAAAACTATTGAAAAATGCGTTTCTTATCAGAGCTTGAAATTTTCAAATGGCCACCATTTTTTAACTTTATGGTAGAACAAGTAACCAACAAAATCACTGCAGCTATTACTATGGTAAATCCACTGTCAAATTTGTGTTTCAGTTGATTCAGTTATACATGCATTCTACATACACATACACTATATGTGTACACACAGAGAAAGTGGGGGAGAAAACAAAGTAATTATTACAAGTAATTACTTTGATTTTTGAAAAAGTCTACGTAAAAAGATAAATAAATCTCAGTTATTAAAGATCAGACCTTAAAATTTCATAGCAATCAGTCAAAAAACAAAGTATAAACAGAAAGCGACCTGGTAGATACGAAGAAACCGAAACTAATTACAAAACGCTTATTCTATGCTTACGTCATCAATAATCGATTGTAAAATCATTCGATTATTAAAGTCATTCGAAAAAAAATTACTCGATTATCAAAATCATTCGATTATTCCCACCTCTAGCCCCACGGGCTACTTTGACGGCCCAGTTGAAGCAGGTGTCATGTAAAAGCTTACGTTTCTATTTAATATTAATACATTGAACTATGTTAGGTTTGTCGAATAAAATATTCATTCAGGCGACAGTTCTGGTGGTATATGTATTTTTTACACATTTGAAATCTTTAAAAGGCGTTTCTCAGTTTGCATTTTTTCATGAATTCGCAATTTTCAAACTGCTGTAGGGATGATATTGTAATATTGTTAAAAGAAAAAATATTAAAAATATAAATATCACAAAAATTATATATATGCATATTTTTCCAAAATTTTACAAAAATCTACACTTTCTATTTTTTTTTTTTTTTTTCTGAAATTTAATTAATAAATCTCATAGCCCATCCCTAATACTTTTAAGTAGATTTTATTAAACATAAAAAAAAAAAAGGAAGTCTTTGGGGACTGCCGATAGAAGTGAAAACTAAGTATCTTGTGAATTGTATCGTCGAGCTATTAGATTATTATTTTCGAATTATTTCTGGTTTGTAAAGAAGTGTTTATGATCTGTATTATATGATTCGGCACAATATTTTTAGCTACCTAATTTAAATGAACTAAGCCTTATTTTAGGTAGCAAAAAGAAGAATATAACAGTCTGTATAAAAACACGTGCTTGTACTTTGTGAACTATGTATATACTGTGGAAAAAGTACATACGTATATAGAGTATAGAACTACAAAGAGACAGATGCCAGTAGCCAGTATACTACTCGTATTAGTATACATGTTATACATATATGCGTATATATATATCAATACAAAAAACCCTTAACGGGTTAAAAGTTTGTGACGCAGCACTGTACTTTATGGCTATAAGAATTAGAAATACGGGTCTTAAAAATAATGATATCAAATTTACAGTGACGTTTTGATATTAATTAAATTATACATAGATTTTCTTATTTGAATTTGATTTTTCCTTTTATTTATATTTACAGTGTGAACGTTATTTTCAACATAAAATAATATATAGCATTTACTCATTGATACCTTTCCATTCACATCTCTTATACTATAAAAGCATGTGTTTAAAAGAAAGTATATGAAATTCCAGCAACGCAGTGTTGTTACACTAAATGATTTGTTTTTAAATTTCACTGCAATTATTTTGTTTTGCATATTAAAGTATATGTGCATATTAAAATATTGCTTTTAATTTTCAAATACGCTTTTAAATATATCACTTTCATTAAGCTTATATTATGTACTGAAATATATTTATTTCAATGAATTATTCTATCTTTTGCGTCACGCCATCCAAAACTGAAAAAAATTTCACATTTTTTTTTTTTTTTTTTTTCAAGCACAATATCTATTTGCATGCATTTTCAATTTATTTGGATGAAATGACACAAAGTAAACATTTCCATATATTTTACTTTCAGTTTGGCTAACCAAGTATGCCTGTTATCTATTAGATTGAACGGAATTCTGTAAGTTTCTACCACCGTTATATTGCATGTATATTTGTACATCATATTTGAAACTTTTTCTTATTGATTTGTACGTGGTGTAAATTTATGTTGATTATTTTAGAAATCGACCAACTGTAATTACTTTGTTTATCTATCTATAGAGTGAGTGCAAAAGTTCTACTTGTTTTTGGGTATGTAAATTTGCAATGGAATTGACGTCATACATGACATTGTAATGACGCAAATCGTCGGCCAATCAAACGCGTAAGCCTTACATATAAATGCATCGTGTCTAACAAAGTTAATCATCACAAATATAAAATGATACTTTTGAAAAATTAAAGAACACGCTTTTATAGAAATGTGAACTAAAAAGCACAAAATATCTATCTTAGCATTAAAATGCAGGGTAAGAGAAAATCTTGTGAGTGACACACCATAATATTTACGTACACTTAAATCTTTAAATAAGTAATTTAGAATTAAACAAAAACCATTTTTAAAAAATCTCCCTTGATTGGGCTTGAACGTTAGACCTTTAGGTTCGTAGCCCGGAGCTTTACCTCACAGCCACAGCGTTCACGTAGGGAAAGTCTTTATTTACAATATAGATTATTTGTTTGCTCCCAGAGCAGTTACAAACATACATATAGGTGAAGATAATAAAAGCGTGTTAAAAAAAAAAAAAAAAAAAAAAAAAAGTTACAGAGTGTGTAACGTGGAAAGCGAGAACGAGCATGTAAGATATTGTCTGTTATACCAGTTCAATAAAATGAGCTCGGCAGCCGCAGCATGTCGCAATGTTTGCCAAGTTTATGTGGAGGATGCAATAGACGAAAGAACATGTTATCGATGGTTTCGTAAATTTTGGGAAGGAGACAGAAGCTGCCAAGATCAGGATAGGAGTAGACGGCCATCACACTTTGGAGAGGACGATATTGACGAAGCCATAAGGAACAACCCGAACCCAACCGTGCAAGAATTAGTGGGTACCTTCAATGTACATCGGACAACGATCGAGAGACGGCTGGTTAAGTTTGGTTTTACGAGGAGAAAGTTGTATCGGTGGGTTTCACATAACCTGACAGCTAATCAACGGGATAACCGAATTGCCACATGTGTTTTCTCGCTTTCCCGGTACAAAAATGAGCCGTTCTTGACACGAATTGTGACAGGAGATACGAAGTGGGTTATGCACCATAACATAAAGCGTCGTAGGGCAGTGTGTCGCCTTTTTGATCCGCTTGCATCGACTTCGAAAACCGATCTTCATTGCAAGAAGGTGTTAACGAGTGTGTGGTGGGATGTGCTGGAAATAATTCACTGGGAGATCCTGCCACTCAACCAAACCGTCATGGCTGCTTTCTTCTGTCTACAGTTAGACAGGCTGCATTCAAATTTGGTAGCAAACAGGCCAGGTCTCATCAATCGTCGCTGTTTTATCCTTCATCACGATAACGCCAAGCTACATGCTGCTGTCATCACTCGCCAAAAGTTACTGGGATTTAGATGGAAGATTTTACCTCACCCTTCCTATTCTCCTGACTTGGCGCCAACTGGCTATCATCTATTTCGTGCGTTGAACAATTCCTTCAGTCAAAAAATCTTTGATGTTCTTGTTGCTGTTGAAACAGCCATCCAAGAATTTTCTAACTCGAAACTGCCGGAAATTTACCGCCTTGGGATTCATCTCATACCAGAAAGGTGGCAAGAGGTCATAGAGAGCAATGGGGAATATGCACAATAATAGGTAATGTTCATTTTTTGTTTTTATGCTCTTCTTTCTGGGTAATAAAAAACGGGTAGAACTTTTACACTCACCCAATAAATACAGAATAACATAAATAATAAAGAGTTAAACTTATTTAATATATAAGGGAGAGTGGGAATGAACGGGACATTTTTCATGTTTTTATTGATAACGTCGGTAATATGTAATTTAGAATTTTGCAACATTGCTCATAAGTACACATGAGTAATCAGTTATACATAATTTTTAAACATACTAACTTTGATAAAAAGTTATCATTTTTAATTAATAATATCTTTTTTTTTTTTTTTTTTTTTTTTTTTTTTTTTTTACATTCATGTGCATTGTCCCATCCATCCCCACCTATGGGGATGAATGAGACAGGACTGGAGTTAACAAAGAAAAGAAAACATAATGGAAAGTAAGTAAATTTTTCAAGTTAAATTGGTTTATGTGATTTTATTACACACTATGAATTCACTGAAATTAACATAAACTGATGTATTGACTGAAATTAACATCAAAAGACAAAAGTCCTTTGGTTCGTGTAGTACCTAGTGCTGTGGGCATTAGTAATTTAATCTGATAAGATCTAATCTAAAAATAAATAAATAAATAAGGCACTAGAAAAACATAAATCATTATAATAGAGTACAAGTTATCCAGATAAATTTTTGTTTCGGACTAATCGTGAAAATCAACATTCTATTCTGTATTACATTAATAATCACCAAAGTTTATTTAATTAGCTTCATTAAAATTGTGATTTTAATCAAATTAGTATTAGTTTATTTATTTATATATTTTAGTTATTGAATTAATTTGCGTTGAATATTCTAACTTATAATTTTTTTAATCATAATTATTATAAACAAAAATCAGAACAATTAATTTAATTTTTTTTTTTTTTTTTTTTTTTTTTTTGTAAGCTCACTAAATTAAGAATCCTGATAAACATTATGGCTAATTTACGTTTTAATATAATTCTTGTGTAAAATTTTAAATTAGTAAATAGTGGGGTATGTCTTATTCACCCTATTTAAACTGTCCATTCATTCCAACCATCACATGATCATATAAAACAGGAAATAGGCTTAATGAACAATTGTCAGTATTCTTGTTTAATATCATAAACACAATAAAAGATTATGCCATTTCACAATATAAGAGTTATATTAACTTTAAGCAAATAGTTAATTCCTTAATTTTTACTTAACTGAATCAGTAAAACTTTACTTTGGCAGTTGAAAAAAATACTTTAATTTTTTTCTGCCCTTCTATAAATAGCATAATTCTGAAACTACACTTGATGAATGACCTCAGTGATGCCATATATCAGAAAATTTGTCAAGTTTCCGGTGTTTGCAAAACATAAAAATTTTGTTATTGTCCCATTATCCCGCGTCCCATTCAACCCCACTTCTCCCCTACAAATATGTATACAATGAAAAATATCTATTCGCCAGTTAGGCTTATATTTATTTTATAATTCTTGTGCAATTTTTTATTTCTCCGTGTGAGGTTTACTTATGCATATACACACATATCTAGAAATGCGTTTCCTCTTTCTTATATAACAAATTACTGTTATACACATATATATATATATATATATATATATACTGTGTGTTTCTGAGGTAGTGAGACAAGACAAGCTTATATGGGAGATAGAGAACTTCACAAGGATTCAGGAATGTAAATCAACCCACGTACGAAAATTCAATTTAACGTCTTAAGAACTGGATGTTTTTGGCTACTGTATATTACTAACTCCGCCTGCTGTGTAAATATTAAAATATTTTACGCTCCATTATTTGGAAAAAATCTTATACGAATTTCGTATTTTTTGAATCAGTGCGATAAAATATGTGGATCAAAAATATAAATAATTAATTTATGTAAACATAAACACGAAAAACATTTTTTTTTAAGGTAATGTTCTAGAGCCACGCCCATATGCACAGTAAACTATCCGAATTTTAAATCGTTAAAATAACGTATACCTTTGGGTACCTATACAATTCTGAATTTGTTTAAAAAATTCCGATATCAATTCTACGCCAAGTTTCCACTCCTACCTTACGCAAACACACTATAATCCTCGGCATAGAGTACATGTCAGTTTTTTTTTCTTTTAATAAAAAAATTAATAATTATTATAATTTTACATTACTTTGTAAAATAAACACATTTTAAACAAGTGTTTTAGGCATTTAAGATATAAAGTCATTTTATGTTTATTTACAATATATAGAAAATCAAAATACAAATGAATGTGTATAATAATATTACGTTTGAGATAAGTATAAATTACAGTCTATGCAATAAATAAAGAGCCCTATTTAATAACAACTATAATTGTGGGGTTAAATATATATATATATGTATATATATATGCATTCTTTTTTTTTCTTTTTAATTGTAAATACAGTAGAATATAAATAATAATAATAAAGAAAAGTTATTAAAAAAAAAATATATATATATATATTTATATATACAAATATATTTACAATTTAAAATAATCTTACTGCAGTTAGGACTGTTTTAAGTTTCAGTCATTTTCGGGTGTTTTTACATTTTCCAAGTCGTGATTTCTGATACCAATTATAAAATTTTTCCTAGAAATGCGTTTCCTCATTTATTGTAAAACTAATTACTTATATATATATATGTATATATATATATATATATATATATATATACAGGTGATTCTGAGGTCATGCGACAAACTTGTAAGGGAGATAGAGAACATCATAAGGGTTCAGAATTGTATAGGAACTCATGAGCACAAACGACAATTTAAACTTTTAAGAAGGATATGTTTTTGGGTGCTGTGAACTACTAACTCCGCCTACTGTGTAAATATTAAAATCATGTATAATCCTATATTTCGCAAAATCATTTGTAATGTTCGTATTTTTTTAATCAGGGCTATAAAATATGTCGATAAAAAGAAGAATTTTTTTTATTTATGTAAAGAGTATCAAGTATTATTTATTTATTTATTATTATTACTATTATTTTAATACAACATTTGAGAGCCATGCCCATATGCATGGAAAATTATCTGAATTTTAAATCGTTAAAATGACGTTTACCCTTGGGTACGTATACAATTCTGAATCCTTTGTGATGTCCACCTCCTCTCACAGTTTGTCCCATTACTTCAGAGTAAACCTATATATATATACATATATATAGGGTTGTATATATAGGGATATACATATATATACATTGAACAGTTTGTTTCTACCCATAAAAAGGAAAGTGAAAAATAAAATTTACGAAATGGTAAAATATATTCTACCTTAAATGCACAACATGTTAAAATTTCCTAACAATTTAAAAATTTCCCTTTTTATTATTTTGGTTTATTTTTATTTTAAGAAATAGTGCGCAAGAAATCGGAAATATTTATATCAACATATTTATTTATGAATTTTATATTCTATTATTTTCATAGTAAGTCTGTTATTTTATTTTGTTTTTTAGTGTAAGAAAAATTAAACAGTGCGAATAAATGTTTAGAATTCAATATGAGTTCTTTGTTCTTTTGACGTAGCTGTTACAAAAAAAAAAAAAAAAAAAATGTACATCGAGCTTATCAATAAACTTGGATTATGTACATAATGATTTTCAGACAAATCGGTTCATAAATAATGTTTTTAACTGAGTTTGAAACGTTGAAGTAATTGCAATTTTGAAACAAGTTGAGGGATCGAGTTGAATAAAAAAAAATTGGTTGAGTTGAGATCGTCATATGAGTTATGCATATATCAAGATTCAGGCAAATATGTTCATAAATACGTTTTTTATGTGAGTTTGAAAATTTTAAGTAGCCGTTATTTTAAAACACGGACACCCGATCGAGTTGATTAGTAATCTTGGGTGAGATCTTGATATGAACTATGTATATACCGAATTTTAAGCAAAACTATTGAAAAATGCGTTTCTTATCAGAGCTTGAAATTTTCAAATGGCCACCATTTTTTAACTTTATGGTAGAACAAGTAACCAACAAAATCACTGCAGCTATTACTATGGTAAATCCACTGTCAAATTTGTGTTTCAGTTGATTCAGTTATACATGCATTCTACATACACATACACTATATGTATACACACAGAGAAAGTGGGGGAGAAAACAAAGTAATTATTACAAGTAATTACTTTGATTTTTGAAAAAGTCTACGTAAAAAGTTAAATAAATCTCAGTTATTAAAGATCAGACCTTAAAATTTCATAGCAATCAGTCAAAAAACAAAGTATAAACAGAAAGCGACCTGGTAGATACGAAGAAACCGAAACTAATTACAAAACGCTTATTCTATGCTTACGTCATCAATAATCGATTGTAAAATCATTCGATTATTAAAGTCATTCGAAAAAAAATTACTCGATTATCAAAATCATTCGATTATTCCCACCTCTAGCCCCACGGGCTACTTTGACGGCCCAGTTGAAGCAGGTGTCATGTAAAAGCTTACGTTTCTATTTAATATTAATACATTGAACTATGTTAGGTTTGTCGAATAAAATATTCATTCAGGCGACAGTTCTGGTGGTATATGTATTTTTTACACATTTGAAATCTTTAAAAGGCGTTTCTCAGTTTGCATTTTTTCATGAATTCGCAATTTTCAAACTGCTGTAGGGATGATATTGTAATATTGTTAAAAGAAAAAATATTAAAAATATAAATATCACAAAAATTATATATATGCATATTTTTCCAAAATTTTACAAAAATCTACACTTTCTATTTTTTTTTTTTTTTTTTTTTTTTTCTGAAATTTAATTAATAAATCTCATAGCCCATCCCTAATACTTTTAAGTAGATTTTATTAAACATAAAAAAAAAAAAGGAAGTCTTTGGGGACTGCCGATAGAAGTGAAAACTAAGTATCTTGTGAATTGTATCGTCGAGCTATTAGATTATTATTTTCGAATTATTTCTGGTTTGTAAAGAAGTGTTTATGATCTGTATTATATGATTCGGCACAATATTTTTAGCTACCTAATTTAAATGAACTAAGCCTTATTTTAGGTAGCAAAAAGAAGAATATAACAGTCTGTATAAAAACACGTGCTTGTACTTTGTGAACTATGTATATACTGTGGAAAAAGTACATACGTATATAGAGTATAGAACTACAAAGAGACAGATGCCAGTAGCCAGTATACTACTCGTATTAGTATACATGTTATACATATATGCGTATATATATATCAATACAAAAAACCCTTAACGGGTTAAAAGTTTGTGACTCAGCACTGTACTTTATGGCTATAAGAATTAGAAATACGGGTCTTAAAAATAATGATATCAAATTTACAGTGACGTTTTGATATTAATTAAATTATACATAGATTTTCTTATTTGAATTTGATTTTTCCTTTTATTTATATTTACAGTGTGAACGTTATTTTCAACATAAAATAATATATAGCATTTACTCATTGATACCTTTCCATTCACATCTCTTATACTATAAAAGCATGTGTTTTAAAAGAAAGTATATGAAATTCCAGCAACGCAGTGTTGTTGCACTAAATGATTTGTTTTTAAATTTCACTGCAATTATTTTGTTTTGCATATTAAAGTATATGTGCATATTAAAATATTGCTTTTAATTTTCAAATACGCTTTTAAATATATCACTTTCATTAAGCTTATATTATGTACTGAAATATATTTATTTCAATGAATTATTCTATCTTTTGCGTCACGCCATCCAAAACTGAAAAAAAATTCACATTTTTTTTTTTTTTCAGCACAATATCTATTTGCATGCATTTTCAATTTATTTGGATGAAATGACACAAAGTAAACATTTCCATATATTTTACTTACAGTTTGGCTAACCAACTATGCCTGTTATCTATTAGATTGAACGGAATTCTGTAAGTTTCTACCACCGTTATATTGCATGTATATTTGTACATCATATTTGAAACTTTTTCTTATTGATTTGTACGTGGTGTAAATTTATGTTGATTATTTTAGAAATCGACCAACTGTAATTACTTTGTTTATCTATCTATAGAGTGAGTGCAAAAGTTCTACTTGTTTTTGGGTATGTAAATTTGCAATGGAATTGACGTCATACATGACATTGTAATGACGCAAATCGTCGGCCAATCAAACGTGTAAGCCTTACATAGAAATGCATCGTGTCTAACAAAGTTAATCATCACAAATATAAAATGATACTTTTGAAAAATTAAAGAACACGCTTTTATAGAAATTTGAACTAAAAAGCACAAAATATCTATCTTAGCATTAAAATGCAGGGTAAGAGAAAATCTTGTGAGTGACACACCATAATATTTACGTACACTTAAATCTTTAAATAAGTAATTTAGAATAAAACAAAAACCATTTTTAAAAAATCTCCCCTGATTGGGCTTGAACGTTAGACCTTTAGGTTCGTAGCCCGGAGCTTTACCTCACAGCCACAGCGTTCACGTAGGGAAAGTCTTTATTTACAATATAGATTATTTGTTTGCTCCCAGAGCAGTTACAAACATACATATAGGTGAAGATAATAAAACCGTGTTAAAAAAAAAAAAAAGTTACAGAGTGTGTAACGTGGAAAGCGAGAACGAGCATGTAAGATATTGTCTGTTATACCAGTTCAATAAAATGAGCTCGGCAGCCGCAGCCTGTCGCAATGTTTGCCAAGTTTATGTGGAGGATGCAATAGACGAAAGAACATGTTATCGATGGTTTCGTAAATTTTGGGAAGGAGACAGAAGCTGCCAAGATCAGGATAGGAGTAGACGGCCATCACACTTTGGAGAGGACGATATTGACGAAGCCATAAGGAACAACCCGAACCCAACCGTGCAAGAATTAGTGGGTACCTTCAATGTACATCGGACAACGATCGAGAGACGGCTGGTTAAGTTTGGTTTTACGAGGAGAAAGTTGTATCGGTGGGTTTCACATAACCTGACAGCTAATCAACGGGATAACCGAATTGCCACATGTGTTTTCTCGCTTTCCCGGTACAAAAATGAGCCGTTCTTGACACGAATTGTGACAGGAGATACGAAGTGGGTTATGCACCGTAACATAAAGCGTCGTAGGGCAGTGTGTCGCCTTTTTGATCCGCTTGCATCGACTTCGAAAACCGATCTTCATTGCAAGAAGGTGTTAACGAGTGTGTGGTGGGATGTGCTGGGAATAATTCACTGGGAGATCCTGCCACTCAACCAAACCGTCATGGCTGCCTTCTTCTGTCTACAGTTAGACAGGCTGCATTCAAATTTGGTAGCAAACAGGCCAGGTCTCATCAATCGTCGCTGTTTTATCCTTCATCACGATAACGCCAAGCTACATGCTGCTGTCATCACTCGCCAAAAGTTACTGGGATTTAGATGGAAGATTTTACCTCACCCTTCCTATTCTCCTGACTTGTCGCCAACTGGCTATCACCTATTTCGTGCGTTGAACAATTCCTTCAGTCAAAAAATCTTTGATGTTCTTGTTGCTGTTGAAACAGCCATCCAAGAATTTTCTAACTCGAAACTGCCGGAAATTTACCGCCTTGGGATTCATCTCATACCAGAAAGGTGGCAAGAGGTCATAGAGAGCAATGGGGAATATGCACAATAATAGGTAATGTTCATTTTTTGTTTATATGCTCTTCTTTCTGGGTAATAAAAAACGGGTAGAACTTTTACACTCACCCAATAAATACAGAACAACATAAATAATAAAGAGGAAAACTTATTTAATATATAGGGGAGAGTGGGAATGAATGGGACATTTTTCATGTTTTTATTGATAACGTCGGTAATATGTAATTTAGAATTTTGCAACATTGCTCATAAGTACACATGAGTAATCAGTTATACATAATTTTTAAACATACTAACTTTGATAAAAAGTTATCATTTTTAATTAATAATATCTTTTTTTTTTTTTTTTTTTTTACATTCATGTGCATTGTCCCATCCATCCCCACCTATGGGGATGAATGAGACAAGACTGGAGTTAACAAAGAATAGAAAACGTAATGGAAAGTAAGTAAATTTTTCAAGTTAAATTGGTTTATGTGATTTTATTACACACTATGAATTCACTGAAATTAACATAAACTGATGTATTGACTGAAATTAACATCAAAAGACAAAAGTCCTTTGATTCGTGTAGTACCTAGCGCTGTGGGCATTAGTAATTTAATCTGATAAGATCTAATCTAAAAATAAATAAATAAATAAGGCACTAGAAAAACATAAATCATTATAATAGAGTACAAGCTATCCAGATAAATTTTTGTTTCGGACTAATCGTGAAAATCAACATTCTATTCTGTATTACATTAATAATCACCAAAGTTTATTTAATTAGCTTCATTAAAATTGTGATTTTAATCAAATTAGTATTAGTTTATTTATTTATATATTTTAGTTATTGAATTAATTTGCGTTGAATATTCTAACTTATAATTTTTTTAATCATAATTATTATAAACAAAAATCAGAACAATTAAATTAATTTTTTTTTTTTTTTTGTAAGCTCAGTAAATTAAGAATCCTGATAAACATTATGGCTAATTTACGTTTTAATATAATTCTTGTGTAAAATTTTAAATTAGTAAATAGTGGGGTATGTCTTATTCACCCTATTTAAACTGTCCATTCATTCCAACCATCACATGATCATATAAAACAGGAAATAGGCTTAATGAACAATTGTCAGTATTCTTGTTTAATATCATAAACACAATAAAAGATTATGCCATTTCACATTATAAGAGTTATATTAACTTTAAGCAAATAGTTAATTCCTTAATTTTTACTTAACTGAATCAGTAAAACTTTACTTTGGCAGTTGAAAAAAATACTTTAATTTTTTTCTGCCCTTCTATAAATAGCATAATTCTGAAACTACACTTGATGAATGACCTCAGTGATGCCATATATCAGAAAATTTGTCAAGTTTCCGGTGTTTGCAAAACATAAAAATTTTGTTATTGTCCCATTATCCCGCGTCCCATTCAACCCCACTTCTCCCCTACAAATATGTATACAATGAAAAATATCTATTCGCCAGTTAGGCTTATATTTATTTTATAATTCTTGTGAAATTTTTTATTTCTCCGTGTGAGGTTTACTTATGCATATACACACATATCTAGAAATGCGTTTCCTCTTTCTTATATAACAAATTACTGTTATACACATATATATATATATATATATATATACTGTGTGTTTCTGAGGTAGTGAGACAAGACAAGCTTATATGGGAGATAGAGAACTTCACAAGGATTCAGGAATGTAAATCAACCCACGTACGAAAATTCAATTTAACGTCTTAAGAACTGGATGTTTTTGGCTACTGTATATTACTAACTCCGCCTGTTGTGTAAATATTAAAATATTTTACGCTCCATTATTTGGAAAAAATCTTATACGAATTTCGTATTTTTTGAATCAGTGCGATAAAATATGTGGATCAAAAATATAAATAATTAATTTATGTAAACATAAACACGAAAAACATTTTTTTTTAAGGTAATGTTCTAGAGCCACGCCCATATGCACAGTAAACTATCCGAATTTTAAATCGTTAAAATAACGTATACCTTTGGGTACCTATACAATTCTGAATTTGTTTAAAAAATTCCGATATCAATTCTACGCCAAGTTTCCACTCCTACCTTACGCAAACACACTATAATCCTCGGCATAGAGTACATGTCAGTTTTTTTTTTCTTTTAATAAAAAAATTAATAATTATTATAATTTTACATTACTTTGTAAAATAAACACATTTTAAACAAGTGTTTTAGGCATTTAAGATATAAAGTCATTTTATGTTTATTTACAATATATAGAAAATCAAAATACAAATGAATGTGTATAATAATATTACGTTTGAGATAAGTATAAATTACAGTCTATGCAATAAATAAAGAGCCCTATTTAATAACAACTATAATTGTGGGATTAAATATATATATATATGTATATATATATGCATTATTTTTTTTTCTTTTTAATTATAAATACAGTAGAATATAAATAATAATAATAAAGAAAAGTTATTAAATATATATATATATATATATATATATATATATATATACAAATATATTTACAATTTAAAATATTCTTACTGCAGTTAGGATTGTTTTAAGTTTCAGTCATTTTCGGGTGTTTTTACATTTTCCAAGTCGTGATTTCTGATACCAATTATAAAATTTTTCCTAGAAATGCGTTTCCTCATTTATTGTAAAACTAATTACTTATATATATATATGTATATATATATATATATATATATATATATATATATACAGGTGATTCTGAGGTCATGCGACAAACTTGTAAGGGAGATAGAGAACATCATAAGGATTCAGAATTGTATAGGAACTCATGAGCACAAACGACAATTTAAACTTTTAAGAAGGATATGTTTTTGGGTGCTGTGAACTACTAACTCCGCCTACTGTGTAAATATTAAAATCATGTATAATCCTATATTTCGCAAAATCATTTGTAATGTTCGTATTTTTTTAATCAGGGCTATAAAATATGTCGATAAAAAGAAGAATTTTTTTTATTTATGTAAAGAGTATCAAGTATTATTTATTTATTTATTATTATTACTATTATTTTAATACAACATTTGAGAGCCATGCCCATATGCATGGAAAATTATCTGAATTTTAAATCGTTAAAATGACGTTTACCCTTGGGTACGTATACAATTCTGAATCCTTTGTGATGTCCACCTCCTCTCACAGTTTGTCCCATTACTTCAGAGTAAACCTATATATATATACATATATATAGGGTTGTATATATAGGGATATACATATATATACATTGAACAGTTTGTTTCTACCCATAAAAAGGAAAGTGAAAAATAAAATTTACGAAATGGTAAAATATATTCTACCTTAAATGCACAACATGTTAAAATTTCCTAACAATTTAAAAATTTCCCTTTTTATTATTTTGGTTTATTTTTATTTTAAGAAATAGTGCGCAAGAAATCGGAAATATTTAAATCAACATATTTATTTATGAATTTTATATTCTATTATTTTCATAGTAAGTCTGTTATTTTATTTTGTTTTTTAGTGTAAGAAAAATTAAACAGTGCGAATAAATGTTTAGAATTCAATATGAGTTCTTTGTTCTTTTGACGTAGCTGTTACAAAAAAAAAAAAAAAAAAAAAAAAAAAAAATGTACATCGAGCTTATCAATAAACTTGGATTATGTACATAATGATTTTCAGACAAATCGGTTCATAAATAATGTTTTTAACTGAGTTTGAAACGTTGAAGTAATTGCAATTTTGAAACAAGTTGAGGGATCGAGTTGAATAAAAAAAAATTGGTTGAGTTGAGATCGTCATATGAGTTATGCATGTATCAAGATTCAGGCAAATATGTTCATAAATACGTTTTTTATGTGAGTTTGAAAATTTTAAGTAGCCGTTATTTTAAAACACGGACACCCGATCGAGTTGATTAGTAATCTTGGGTGAGATCTTGATATGAACTATGTATATACCGAATTTTAAGCAAAACTATTGAAAAATGCGTTTCTTATCAGAGCTTGAAATTTTCAAATGGCCACCATTTTTTAACTTTATGGTAGAACAAGTATCCAACAAAATCACTGCAGCTATTACTATGGTAAATCCACTGTCAAATTTGTGTTTCAGTTGATTCAGTTATACATGCATTCTACATACACATACACTATATGTATACACACAGAGAAAGTGGGGGAGAAAACAAAGTAATTATTACAAGTAATTACTTTGATTTTTGAAAAAGTCTACGTAAAAAGTTAAATAAATCTCAGTTATTAAAGATTAGACCTTAAAATTTCATAGCAATCAGTCAAAAAACAAAGTATAAACAGAAAGCGACCTGGTAGATACGAAGAAAACGAAACTAATTACAAAACGCTTATTCTATGCTTACGTCATCAATAATCGATTGTAAAATCATTCGATTATTAAAGTCATTCGAAAAAAAATTACTCGATTATCAAAATCATTCGATTATTCCCACCTCTAGCCCCACGGGCTACTTTGACGGCCCAGTTGAAGCAGGTGTCATGTAAAAGCTTACGTTTCTATTTAATATTAATACATTGAACTATGTTAGGTTTGTCGAATAAAATATTCATTCAGGCGACAGTTCTGGTGGTATATGTATTTTTTACAAATTTGAAATCTTTAAAAGGCGTTTCTCAGTTTGCATTTTTTCATGAATTCGCAATTTTCAAACTGCTGTAGGGATGATTTTGTAATATTGTTAAAAGAAAAAATATTAAAAATATAAATATCACAAAAATTATATATATGCATATTTTTCCAAAACTTTACAAAAATCTACACTTTCTATTTTTTTTTTTTTTTTCTGAAATTTAATTAATAAATCTCATAGCCCATCCCTAATACTTTTAAGTAGATTTTATTAAACATAAAAAAAAAAAAAGGAAGTCTTTGGGGACTGCCGATAGAAGTGAAAACTAAGTATCTTGTGAATTGTATCGTCGAGCTATTAGATTATTATTTTCGAATTATTTCTGGTTTGTAAAGAAGTGTTTATGATCTGTATTATATGATTCGGCACAATATTTTTAGCTACCTAATTTAAATGAACTAAGCCTTATTTTACGTAGCAAAAAGAAGAATATAACAGACTGTATAAAAACACGTGCTTGTACTTTGTGAACTATGTATATACTGTGGAAAAAGTACATACGTATATAGAGTATAGAACTACAAAGAGACAGATGCCAGTAGCCAGTATACTACTCGTATTAGTATACATGTTATACATATATATATATCAATACAAAAAACCCTTAACGGGTTAAAAGTTTGTGACGCAGCACTGTACTTTATGGCTATAAGAATTAGAAATACGGGTCTTAAAAATAATGATATCAAATTTACTGTGACGTTTTGATATTAATTAAATTATACATAGATTTTCTTATTTGAATTTGCTTTTTCCTTTTATTTATATTTACAGTGTGAACGTTATTTTCAACATAAAATAATATATAGCATTTACTCATTGATACCTTTCCATTCACATCTCTTATACTATAAAAGCATGTGTTTAAAAGAAAGTATATGAAATTCCAGCAACGCAGTGTTGTTACACTAAATGATTTGTTTTTAAATTTCACTGCAATTATTTTGTTTTGCATATTAAAGTATATGTGCATATTAAAATATTGCTTTTAATTTTCAAATACGCTTTTAAATATATCACTTTCATTAAGCTTATATTATGTACTGAAATATATTTATTTCAATGAATTATTCTATCTTTTGCGTCACGCCATCCAAAACTGAAAAAAATTTCACATTTTTTTTTTTTTTTTTTTTTCAAGCACAATATCTATTTGCATGCATTTTCAATTTATTTGGATGAAATGACACAAAGTAAACATTTCCATATATTTTACTTACAGTTTGGCTAACCAAGTATGCCTGTTATCTATTAGATTGAACGGAATTCTGTAAGTTTCTACCACCGTTATATTGCATGTATATTTGTACATCATATTTGAAACTTTTTCTTATTGATTTGTACGTGGTGTAAATTTATGTTGATTATTTTAGAAATCGACCAACTGTAATTACTTTGTTTATCTATCTATAGAGTGAGTGCAAATGTTCTACTTGTTTTTGGGTATGTAAATTTGCAATGGAATTGACGTCATACATGACATTGTAATGACGCAAATCGTCGGCCAATCAAACGCGTAAGCCTTACATATAAATGCATCGTGTCTAACAAAGTTAATCATCACAAATATAAAATGATACTTTTGAAAAATTAAAGAACACGCTTTTATAGAAATGTGAACTAAAAAGCACAAAATATCTATCTTAGCATTAAAATGCAGGGTAAGAGAAAATCTTGTGAGTGACACACCATAATATTTACGTACACTTAAATCTTTAAATAAGTAATTTAGAATTAAACAAAAACCATTTTTAAAAAATCTCCCTTGATTGGGCTTGAACGTTAGACCTTTAGGTTCGTAGCCCGGAGCTTTACCTCACAGCCACAGCGTTCACGTAGGGAAAGTCTTTATTTACAATATAGATTATTTGTTTGCTCCCAGAGCAGTTACAAACATACATATAGGTGAAGATAATAAAAGCGTGTTAAAAAAAAAAAAAAAAAAAGTTACAGAGTGTGTAACGTGGAAAGCGAGAACGAGCATGTAAGATATTGTCTGTTATACCAGTTCAATAAAATGAGCTCGGCAGCCGCAGCATGTCGCAATGTTTGCCAAGTTTATGTGGAGGATGCAATAGACGAAAGAACATGTTATCGATGGTTTCGTAAATTTTGGGAAGGAGACAGAAGCTGCCAAGATCAGGATAGGAGTAGACGGCCATCACACTTTGGAGAGGACGATATTGACGAAGCCATAAGGAACAACCCGAACCCAACCGTGCAAGAATTAGTGGGTACCTTCAATGTACATCGGACAACGATCGAGAGACGGCTGGTTAAGTTTGGTTTTACGAGGAGAAAGTTGTATCGGTGGGTTTCACATAACCTGACAGCTAATCAACGGGATAACCGAATTGCCACATGTGTTTTCTCGCTTTCCCGGTACAAAAATGAGCCGTTCTTGACACGAATTGTGACAGGAGATACGAAGTGGGTTATGCACCATAACATAAAGCGTCGTAGGGCAGTGTGTCGCCTTTTTGATCCGCTTGCATCGACTTCGAAAACCGATCTTCATTGCAAGAAGGTGTTAACGAGTGTGTGGTGGGATGTGCTGGAAATAATTCACTGGGAGATCCTGCCACTCAACCAAACCGTCATGGCTGCTTTCTTCTGTCTACAGTTAGACAGGCTGCATTCAAATTTGGTAGCAAACAGGCCAGGTCTCATCAATCGTCGCTGTTTTATCCTTCATCACGATAACGCCAAGCTACATGCTGCTGTCATCACTCGCCAAAAGTTACTGGGATTTAGATGGAAGATTTTACCTCACCCTTCCTATTCTCCTGACTTGGCGCCAACTGGCTATCATCTATTTCGTGCGTTGAACAATTCCTTCAGTCAAAAAATCTTTGATGTTCTTGTTGCTGTTGAAACAGCCATCCAAGAATTTTCTAACTCGAAACTGCCGGAAATTTACCGCCTTGGGATTCATCTCATACCAGAAAGGTGGCAAGAGGTCATAGAGAGCAATGGGGAATATGCACAATAATAGGTAATGTTCATTTTTTGTTTTTATGCTCTTCTTTCTGGGTAATAAAAAACGGGTAGAACTTTTACACTCACCCAATAAATACAGAATAACATAAATAATAAAGAGTTAAACTTATTTAATATATAAGGGAGAGTGGGAATGAACGGGACATTTTTCATGTTTTTATTGATAACGTCGGTAATATGTAATTTAGAATTTTGCAACATTGCTCATAAGTACACATGAGTAATCAGTTATACATAATTTTTAAACATACTAACTTTGATAAAAAGTTATCATTTTTAATTAATAATATCTTTTTTTTTTTTTTTTTTTTTTTTTTTTACATTCATGTGCATTGTCCCATCCATCCCCACCTATGGGGATGAATGAGACAGGACTGGAGTTAACAAAGAAAAGAAAACATAATGGAAAGTAAGTAAATTTTTCAAGTTAAATTGGTTTATGTGATTTTATTACACACTATGAATTCACTGAAATTAACATAAACTGATGTATTGACTGAAATTAACATCAAAAGACAAAAGTCCTTTGGTTCGTGTAGTACCTAGTGCTGTGGGCATTAGTAATTTAATCTGATAAGATCTAATCTAAAAATAAATAAATAAATAAGGCACTAGAAAAACATAAATCATTATAATAGAGTACAAGTTATCCAGATAAATTTTTGTTTCGGACTAATCGTGAAAATCAACATTCTATTCTGTATTACATTAATAATCACCAAAGTTTATTTAATTAGCTTCATTAAAATTGTGATTTTAATCAAATTAGTATTAGTTTATTTATTTATATATTTTAGTTATTGAATTAATTTGCGTTGAATATTCTAACTTATAAT
Source organism: Salticus scenicus (assembly GCA_963930645.1). Taxonomy (NCBI): domain Eukaryota; kingdom Metazoa; phylum Arthropoda; class Arachnida; order Araneae; family Salticidae; genus Salticus; species Salticus scenicus. The sequence goes on along the minus strand of OZ005660.1, from coordinate 47,813,807 downwards.
TTTTTTAATCATAATTATTATAAACAAAAATCAGAACAATTAATTTAATTTTTTTTTTTTTTTTTTTTTTTTTTTTGTAAGCTCACTAAATTAAGAATCCTGATAAACATTATGGCTAATTTACGTTTTAATATAATTCTTGTGTAAAATTTTAAATTAGTAAATAGTGGGGTATGTCTTATTCACCCTATTTAAACTGTCCATTCATTCCAACCATCACATGATCATATAAAACAGGAAATAGGCTTAATGAACAATTGTCAGTATTCTTGTTTAATATCATAAACACAATAAAAGATTATGCCATTTCACAATATAAGAGTTATATTAACTTTAAGCAAATAGTTAATTCCTTAATTTTTACTTAACTGAATCAGTAAAACTTTACTTTGGCAGTTGAAAAAAATACTTTAATTTTTTTCTGCCCTTCTATAAATAGCATAATTCTGAAACTACACTTGATGAATGACCTCAGTGATGCCATATATCAGAAAATTTGTCAAGTTTCCGGTGTTTGCAAAACATAAAAATTTTGTTATTGTCCCATTATCCCGCGTCCCATTCAACCCCACTTCTCCCCTACAAATATGTATACAATGAAAAATATCTATTCGCCAGTTAGGCTTATATTTATTTTATAATTCTTGTGAAATTTTTTATTTCTCCGTGTGAGGTTTACTTATGCATATACACACATATCTAGAAATGCGTTTCCTCTTTCTTATATAACAAATTACTGTTATACACATATATATATATATATATATATATACTGTGTGTTTCTGAGGTAGTGAGACAAGACAAGCTTATATGGGAGATAGAGAACTTCACAAGGATTCAGGAATGTAAATCAACCCACGTACGAAAATTCAATTTAACGTCTTAAGAACTGGATGTTTTTGGCTACTGTATATTACTAACTCCGCCTGTTGTGTAAATATTAAAATATTTTACGCTCCATTATTTGGAAAAAATCTTATACGAATTTCGTATTTTTTGAATCAGTGCGATAAAATATGTGGATCAAAAATATAAATAATTAATTTATGTAAACATAAACACGAAAAACATTTTTTTTTAAGGTAATGTTCTAGAGCCACGCCCATATGCACAGTAAACTATCCGAATTTTAAATCGTTAAAATAACGTATACCTTTGGGTACCTATACAATTCTGAATTTGTTTAAAAAATTCCGATATCAATTCTACGCCAAGTTTCCACTCCTACCTTACGCAAACACACTATAATCCTCGGCATAGAGTACATGTCAGTTTTTTTTTTCTTTTAATAAAAAAATTAATAATTATTATAATTTTACATTACTTTGTAAAATAAACACATTTTAAACAAGTGTTTTAGGCATTTAAGATATAAAGTCATTTTATGTTTATTTACAATATATAGAAAATCAAAATACAAATGAATGTGTATAATAATATTACGTTTGAGATAAGTATAAATTACAGTCTATGCAATAAATAAAGAGCCCTATTTAATAACAACTATAATTGTGGGATTAAATATATATATATATGTATATATATATGCATTATTTTTTTTTCTTTTTAATTATAAATACAGTAGAATATAAATAATAATAATAAAGAAAAGTTATTAAATATATATATATATATATATATACAAATATATTTACAATTTAAAATATTCTTACTGCAGTTAGGATTGTTTTAAGTTTCAGTCATTTTCGGGTGTTTTTACATTTTCCAAGTCGTGATTTCTGATACCAATTATAAAATTTTTCCTAGAAATGCGTTTCCTCATTTATTGTAAAACTAATTACTTATATATATATATGTATATATATATATATATATATATATATATATATATATATATATATACAGGTGATTCTGAGGTCATGCGACAAACTTGTAAGGGAGATAGAGAACATCATAAGGATTCAGAATTGTATAGGAACTCATGAGCACAAACGACAATTTAAACTTTTAAGAAGGATATGTTTTTGGGTGCTGTGAACTACTAACTCCGCCTACTGTGTAAATATTAAAATCATGTATAATCCTATATTTCGCAAAATCATTTGTAATGTTCGTATTTTTTTAATCAGGGCTATAAAATATGTCGATAAAAAGAAGAATTTTTTTTATTTATGTAAAGAGTATCAAGTATTATTTATTTATTTATTATTATTACTATTATTTTAATACAACATTTGAGAGCCATGCCCATATGCATGGAAAATTATCTGAATTTTAAATCGTTAAAATGACGTTTACCCTTGGGTACGTATACAATTCTGAATCCTTTGTGATGTCCACCTCCTCTCACAGTTTGTCCCATTACTTCAGAGTAAACCTATATATATATACATATATATAGGGTTGTATATATAGGGATATACATATATATACATTGAACAGTTTGTTTCTACCCATAAAAAGGAAAGTGAAAAATAAAATTTACGAAATGGTAAAATATATTCTACCTTAAATGCACAACATGTTAAAATTTCCTAACAATTTAAAAATTTCCCTTTTTATTATTTTGGTTTATTTTTATTTTAAGAAATAGTGCGCAAGAAATCGGAAATATTTAAATCAACATATTTATTTATGAATTTTATATTCTATTATTTTCATAGTAAGTCTGTTATTTTATTTTGTTTTTTAGTGTAAGAAAAATTAAACAGTGCGAATAAATGTTTAGAATTCAATATGAGTTCTTTGTTCTTTTGACGTAGCTGTTACAAAAAAAAAAAAAAAAAAAAAAAAAAAAATGTACATCGAGCTTATCAATAAACTTGGATTATGTACATAATGATTTTCAGACAAATCGGTTCATAAATAATGTTTTTAACTGAGTTTGAAACGTTGAAGTAATTGCAATTTTGAAACAAGTTGAGGGATCGAGTTGAATAAAAAAAAATTGGTTGAGTTGAGATCGTCATATGAGTTATGCATGTATCAAGATTCAGGCAAATATGTTCATAAATACGTTTTTTATGTGAGTTTGAAAATTTTAAGTAGCCGTTATTTTAAAACACGGACACCCGATCGAGTTGATTAGTAATCTTGGGTGAGATCTTGATATGAACTATGTATATACCGAATTTTAAGCAAAACTATTGAAAAATGCGTTTCTTATCAGAGCTTGAAATTTTCAAATGGCCACCATTTTTTAACTTTATGGTAGAACAAGTATCCAACAAAATCACTGCAGCTATTACTATGGTAAATCCACTGTCAAATTTGTGTTTCAGTTGATTCAGTTATACATGCATTCTACATACACATACACTATATGTATACACACAGAGAAAGTGGGGGAGAAAACAAAGTAATTATTACAAGTAATTACTTTGATTTTTGAAAAAGTCTACGTAAAAAGTTAAATAAATCTCAGTTATTAAAGATTAGACCTTAAAATTTCATAGCAATCAGTCAAAAAACAAAGTATAAACAGAAAGCGACCTGGTAGATACGAAGAAAACGAAACTAATTACAAAACGCTTATTCTATGCTTACGTCATCAATAATCGATTGTAAAATCATTCGATTATTAAAGTCATTCGAAAAAAAATTACTCGATTATCAAAATCATTCGATTATTCCCACCTCTAGCCCCACGGGCTACTTTGACGGCCCAGTTGAAGCAGGTGTCATGTAAAAGCTTACGTTTCTATTTAATATTAATACATTGAACTATGTTAGGTTTGTCGAATAAAATATTCATTCAGGCGACAGTTCTGGTGGTATATGTATTTTTTACAAATTTGAAATCTTTAAAAGGCGTTTCTCAGTTTGCATTTTTTCATGAATTCGCAATTTTCAAACTGCTGTAGGGATGATTTTGTAATATTGTTAAAAGAAAAAATATTAAAAATATAAATATCACAAAAATTATATATATGCATATTTTTCCAAAACTTTACAAAAATAAACACTTTCTATTTTTTTTTTTTTTCTGAAATTTAATTAATAAATCTCATAGCCCATCCCTAATACTTTTAAGTAGATTTTATTAAACATAAAAAAAAAAAAAGGAAGTCTTTGGGGACTGCCGATAGAAGTGAAAACTAAGTATCTTGTGAATTGTATCGTCGAGCTATTAGATTATTATTTTCGAATTATTTCTGGTTTGTAAAGAAGTGTTTATGATCTGTATTATATGATTCGGCACAATATTTTTAGCTACCTAATTTAAATGAACTAAGCCTTATTTTACGTAGCAAAAAGAAGAATATAACAGACTGTATAAAAACACGTGCTTGTACTTTGTGAACTATGTATATACTGTGGAAAAAGTACATACGTATATAGAGTATAGAACTACAAAGAGACAGATGCCAGTAGCCAGTATACTACTCGTATTAGTATACATGTTATACATATATATATATCAATACAAAAAACCCTTAACGGGTTAAAAGTTTGTGACGCAGCACTGTACTTTATGGCTATAAGAATTAGAAATACGGGTCTTAAAAATAATGATATCAAATTTACTGTGACGTTTTGATATTAATTAAATTATACATAGATTTTCTTATTTGAATTTGCTTTTTCCTTTTATTTATATTTACAGTGTGAACGTTATTTTCAACATAAAATAATATATAGCATTTACTCATTGATACCTTTCCATTCACATCTCTTATACTATAAAAGCATGTGTTTAAAAGAAAGTATATGAAATTCCAGCAACGCAGTGTTGTTACACTAAATGATTTGTTTTTAAATTTCACTGCAATTATTTTGTTTTGCATATTAAAGTATATGTGCATATTAAAATATTGCTTTTAATTTTCAAATACGCTTTTAAATATATCACTTTCATTAAGCTTATATTATGTACTGAAATATATTTATTTCAATGAATTATTCTATCTTTTGCGTCACGCCATCCAAAACTGAAAAAAATTTCACATTTTTTTTTTTTTTTTTTTTTTTCAAGCACAATATCTATTTGCATGCATTTTCAATTTATTTGGATGAAATGACACAAAGTAAACATTTCCATATATTTTACTTACAGTTTGGCTAACCAAGTATGCCTGTTATCTATTAGATTGAACGGAATTCTGTAAGTTTCTACCACCGTTATATTGCATGTATATTTGTACATCATATTTGAAACTTTTTCTTATTGATTTGTACGTGGTGTAAATTTATGTTGATTATTTTAGAAATCGACCAACTGTAATTACTTTGTTTATCTATCTATAGAGTGAGTGCAAATGTTCTACTTGTTTTTGGGTATGTAAATTTGCAATGGAATTGACGTCATACATGACATTGTAATGACGCAAATCGTCGGCCAATCAAACGCGTAAGCCTTACATATAAATGCATCGTGTCTAACAAAGTTAATCATCACAAATATAAAATGATACTTTTGAAAAATTAAAGAACACGCTTTTATAGAAATGTGAACTAAAAAGCACAAAATATCTATCTTAGCATTAAAATGCAGGGTAAGAGAAAATCTTGTGAGTGACACACCATAATATTTACGTACACTTAAATCTTTAAATAAGTAATTTAGAATTAAACAAAAACCATTTTTAAAAAATCTCCCCTGATTGGGCTTGAACGTTAGACCTTTAGGTTCGTAGCCCGGAGCTTTACCTCACAGCCACAGCGTTCACGTAGGGAAAGTCTTTATTTACAATATAGATTATTTGTTTGCTCCCAGAGCAGTTACAAACATACATATAGGTGAAGATAATAAAACCGTGTTAAAAAAAAAAAAAAAGTTACAGAGTGTGTAACGTGGAAAGCGAGAACGAGCATGTAAGATATTGTCTGTTATACCAGTTCAATAAAATGAGCTCGGCAGCCGCAGCCTGTCGCAATGTTTGCCAAGTTTATGTGGAGGATGCAATAGACGAAAGAACATGTTATCGATGGTTTCGTAAATTTTGGGAAGGAGACAGAAGCTGCCAAGATCAGGATAGGAGTAGACGGCCATCACACTTTGGAGAGGACGATATTGACGAAGCCATAAGGAACAACCCGAACCCAACCGTGCAAGAATTAGTGGGTACCTTCAATGTACATCGGACAACGATCGAGAGACGGCTGGTTAAGTTTGGTTTTACGAGGAGAAAGTTGTATCGGTGGGTTTCACATAACCTGACAGCTAATCAACGGGATAACCGAATTGCCACATGTGTTTTCTCGCTTTCCCGGTACAGAAATGAGCCGTTCTTGACACGAATTGTGACAGGAGATACGAAGTGGGTTATGCACCGTAACATAAAGCGTCGTAGGGCAGTGTGTCGCCTTTTTGATCCGCTTGCATCGACTTCGAAAACCGATCTTCATTGCAAGAAGGTGTTAACGAGTGTGTGGTGGGATGTGCTGGGAATAATTCACTGGGAGATCCTGCCACTCAACCAAACCGTCATGGCTGCCTTCTTCTGTCTACAGTTAGACAGGCTGCATTCAAATTTGGTAGCAAACAGGCCAGGTCTCATCAATCGTCGCTGTTTTATCCTTCATCACGATAACGCCAAGCTACATGCTGCTGTCATCACTCGCCAAAAGTTACTGGGATTTAGATGGAAGATTTTACCTCACCCTTCCTATTCTCCTGACTTGGCGCCAACTGGCTATCACCTATTTCGTGCGTTGAACAATTCCTTCAGTCAAAAAATCTTTGATGTTCTTGTTGCTGTTGAAACAGCCATCCAAGAATTTTCTAACTCGAAACTGCCGGAAATTTACCGCCTTGGGATTCATCTCATACCAGAAAGGTGGCAAGAGGTCATAGAGAGCAATGGGGAATATGCACAATAATAGGTAATGCTCATTTTTTGTTTATATGCTCTTCTTTCTGGGTAATAAAAAACGGGTAGAACTTTTACACTCACCCAATAAATACAGAACAACATAAATAATAAAGAGGAAAACTTATTTAATATATAGGGGAGAGTGGGAATGAATGGGACATTTTTCATGTTTTTATTGATAACGTCGGTAATATGTAATTTAGAATTTTGCAACATTGCTCATAAGTACACATGAGTAATCAGTTATACATAATTTTTAAACATACTAACTTTGATAAAAAGTTATCATTTTTAATTAATAATATCTTTTTTTTTTTTTTTTTTTTACATTCATGTGCATTGTCCCATCCATCCCCACCTATGGGGATGAATGAGACAAGACTGGAGTTAACAAAGAATAGAAAACGTAATGGAAAGTAAGTAAATTTTTCAAGTTAAATTGGTTTATGTGATTTTATTACACACTATGAATTCACTGAAATTAACATAAACTGATGTATTGACTGAAATTAACATCAAAAGACAAAAGTCCTTTGATTCGTGTAGTACCTAGCGCTGTGGGCATTAGTAATTTAATCTGATAAGATCTAATCTAAAAATAAATAAATAAATAAGGCACTAGAAAAACATAAATCATTATAATAGAGTACAAGCTATCCAGATAAATTTTTGTTTCGGACTAATCGTGAAAATCAACATTCTATTCTGTATTACATTAATAATCACCAAAGTTTATTTAATTAGCTTCATTAAAATTGTGATTTTAATCAAATTAGTATTAGTTTATTTATTTATATATTTTAGTTATTGAATTAATTTGCGTTGAATATTCTAACTTATAATTTTTTTAATCATAATTATTATAAACAAAAATCAGAACAATTAAATTAATTTTTTTTTTTTTTTTTTTTTTTTGTAAGCTCAGTAAATTAAGAATCCTGATAAACATTATGGCTAATTTACGTTTTAATATAATTCTTGTGTAAAATTTTAAATTAGTAATTAGTGGGGTATGTCTTATTCACCCTATTTAAACTGTCCATTCATTCCAACCATCACATGATCATATAAAACAGGAAATAGGCTTAATGAACAATTGTCAGTATTCTTGTTTAATATCATAAACACAATAAAAGATCATGCCATTTCACATTATAAGAGTTATATTAACTTTAAGCAAATAGTTAATTCCTTAATTTTTACTTAACTGAATCAGTAAAACTTTACTTTGGCAGTTGAAAAAAATACTTTAATTTTTTTCTGCCCTTCTATAAATAGCATAATTCTGAAACTACACTTGATGAATGACCTCAGTGATGCCATATATCAGAAAATTTGTCAAGTTTCCGGTGTTTGCAAAACATAAAAATTTTGTTATTGTCCCATTATCCCGCGTCCCATTCAACCCCACTTCTCCCCTACAAATATGTATACAATGAAAAATATCTATTCGCCAGTTAGGCTTATATTTATTTTATAATTCTTGTGAAATTTTTTATTTCTCCGTGTGAGGTTTACTTATGCATATACACACATATCTAGAAATGCGTTTCCTCTTTCTTATATAACAAATTACTGTTATACACATATATATATATATATATATATATATATACTGTGTGTTTCTGAGGTAGTGAGACAAGACAAGCTTATATGGGAGATAGAGAACTTCACAAGGATTCAGGAATGTAAATCAACCCACGTACGAAAATTCAATTTAACGTCTTAAGAACTGGATGTTTTTGGCTACTGTATATTACTAACTCCGCCTGTTGTGTAAATATTAAAATATTTTACGCTCCATTATTTGGAAAAAATCTTATACGAATTTCGTATTTTTTGAATCAGTGCGATAAAATATGTGGATCAAAAATATAAATAATTAATTTATGTAAACATAAACACGAAAAACATTTTTTTTTAAGGTAATGTTCTAGAGCCACGCCCATATGCACAGTAAACTATCCGAATTTTAAATCGTTAAAATAACGTATACCTTTGGGTACCTATACAATTCTGAATTTGTTTAAAAAATTCCGATATCAATTCTACGCCAAGTTTCCACTCCTACCTTACGCAAACACACTATAATCCTCGGCATAGAGTACATGTCAGTTTTTTTTTTCTTTTAATAAAAAAATTAATAATTATTATAATTTTACATTACTTTGTAAAATAAACACATTTTAAACAAGTGTTTTAGGCATTTAAGATATAAAGTCATTTTATGTTTATTTACAATATATAGAAAATCAAAATACAAATGAATGTGTATAATAATATTACGTTTGAGATAAGTATAAATTACAGTCTATGCAATAAATAAAGAGCCCTATTTAATAACAACTATAATTGTGGGATTAAATATATATATATATGTATATATATATGCATTATTTTTTTTTCTTTTTAATTATAAATACAGTAGAATATAAATAATAATAATAAAGAAAAGTTATTAAATATATATATATATATATATATATACAAATATATTTACAATTTAAAATATTCTTACTGCAGTTAGGATTGTTTTAAGTTTCAGTCATTTTCGGGTGTTTTTACATTTTCCAAGTCGTGATTTCTGATACCAATTATAAAATTTTTCCTAGAAATGCGTTTCCTCATTTATTGTAAAACTAATTACTTATATATATATATGTATATATATATATATATATATATATATATATATACAGGTGATTCTGAGGTCATGCGACAAACTTGTAAGGGAGATAGAGAACATCATAAGGATTCAGAATTGTATAGGAACTCATGAGCACAAACGACAATTTAAACTTTTAAGAAGGATATGTTTTTGGGTGCTGTGAACTACTAACTCCGCCTACTGTGTAAATATTAAAATCATGTATAATCCTATATTTCGCAAAATCATTTGTAATGTTCGTATTTTTTTAATCAGGGCTATAAAATATGTCGATAAAAAGAAGAATTTTTTTTATTTATGTAAAGAGTATCAAGTATTATTTATTTATTTATTATTATTACTATTATTTTAATACAACATTTGAGAGCCATGCCCATATGCATGGAAAATTATCTGAATTTTAAATCGTTAAAATGACGTTTACCCTTGGGTACGTATACAATTCTGAATCCTTTGTGATGTCCACCTCCTCTCACAGTTTGTCCCATTACTTCAGAGTAAACCTATATATATATACATATATATAGGGTTGTATATATAGGGATATACATATATATACATTGAACAGTTTGTTTCTACCCATAAAAAGGAAAGTGAAAAATAAAATTTACGAAATGGTAAAATATATTCTACCTTAAATGCACAACATGTTAAAATTTCCTAACAATTTAAAAATTTCCCTTTTTATTATTTTGGTTTATTTTTATTTTAAGAAATAGTGCGCAAGAAATCGGAAATATTTAAATCAACATATTTATTTATGAATTTTATATTCTATTATTTTCATAGTAAGTCTGTTATTTTATTTTGTTTTTTAGTGTAAGAAAAATTAAACAGTGCGAATAAATGTTTAGAATTCAATATGAGTTCTTTGTTCTTTTGACGTAGCTGTTACAAAAAAAAAAAAAAAAAAAAAAAAAAAATGTACATCGAGCTTATCAATAAACTTGGATTATGTACATAATGATTTTCAGACAAATCGGTTCATAAATAATGTTTTTAACTGAGTTTGAAACGTTGAAGTAATTGCAATTTTGAAACAAGTTGAGGGATCGAGTTGAATAAAAAAAAATTGGTTGAGTTGAGATCGTCATATGAGTTATGCATGTATCAAGATTCAGGCAAATATGTTCATAAATACGTTTTTTATGTGAGTTTGAAAATTTTAAGTAGCCGTTATTTTAAAACACGGACACCCGATCGAGTTGATTAGTAATCTTGGGTGAGATCTTGATATGAACTATGTATATACCGAATTTTAAGCAAAACTATTGAAAAATGCGTTTCTTATCAGAGCTTGAAATTTTCAAATGGCCACCATTTTTTAACTTTATGGTAGAACAAGTATCCAACAAAATCACTGCAGCTATTACTATGGTAAATCCACTGTCAAATTTGTGTTTCAGTTGATTCAGTTATACATGCATTCTACATACACATACACTATATGTATACACACAGAGAAAGTGGGGGAGAAAACAAAGTAATTATTACAAGTAATTACTTTGATTTTTGAAAAAGTCTACGTAAAAAGTTAAATAAATCTCAGTTATTAAAGATTAGACCTTAAAATTTCATAGCAATCAGTCAAAAAACAAAGTATAAACAGAAAGCGACCTGGTAGATACGAAGAAAACGAAACTAATTACAAAACGCTTATTCTATGCTTACGTCATCAATAATCGATTGTAAAATCATTCGATTATTAAAGTCATTCGAAAAAAAATTACTCGATTATCAAAATCATTCGATTATTCCCACCTCTAGCCCCACGGGCTACTTTGACGGCCCAGTTGAAGCAGGTGTCATGTAAAAGCTTACGTTTCTATTTAATATTAATACATTGAACTATGTTAGGTTTGTCGAATAAAATATTCATTCAGGCGACAGTTCTGGTGGTATATGTATTTTTTACAAATTTGAAATCTTTAAAAGGCGTTTCTCAGTTTGCATTTTTTCATGAATTCGCAATTTTCAAACTGCTGTAGGGATGATTTTGTAATATTGTTAAAAGAAAAAATATTAAAAATATAAATATCACAAAAATTATATATATGCATATTTTTCCAAAACTTTACAAAAATCTACACTTTCTATTTTTTTTTTTTTTTTCTGAAATTTAATTAATAAATCTCATAGCCCATCCCTAATACTTTTAAGTAGATTTTATTAAACATAAAAAAAAAAAAAGGAAGTCTTTGGGGACTGCCGATAGAAGTGAAAACTAAGTATCTTGTGAATTGTATCGTCGAGCTATTAGATTATTATTTTCGAATTATTTCTGGTTTGTAAAGAAGTGTTTATGATCTGTATTATATGATTCGGCACAATATTTTTAGCTACCTAATTTAAATGAACTAAGCCTTATTTTACGTAGCAAAAAGAAGAATATAACAGACTGTATAAAAACACGTGCTTGTACTTTGTGAACTATGTATATACTGTGGAAAAAGTACATACGTATATAGAGTATAGAACTACAAAGAGACAGATGCCAGTAGCCAGTATACTACTCGTATTAGTATACATGTTATACATATATATATATCAATACAAAAAACCCTTAACGGGTTAAAAGTTTGTGACGCAGCACTGTACTTTATGGCTATAAGAATTAGAAATACGGGTCTTAAAAATAATGATATCAAATTTACTGTGACGTTTTGATATTAATTAAATTATACATAGATTTTCTTATTTGAATTTGCTTTTTCCTTTTATTTATATTTACAGTGTGAACGTTATTTTCAACATAAAATAATATATAGCATTTACTCATTGATACCTTTCCATTCACATCTCTTATACTATAAAAGCATGTGTTTAAAAGAAAGTATATGAAATTCCAGCAACGCAGTGTTGTTACACTAAATGATTTGTTTTTAAATTTCACTGCAATTATTTTGTTTTGCATATTAAAGTATATGTGCATATTAAAATATTGCTTTTAATTTTCAAATACGCTTTTAAATATATCACTTTCATTAAGCTTATATTATGTACTGAAATATATTTATTTCAATGAATTATTCTATCTTTTGCGTCACGCCATCCAAAACTGAAAAAAATTTCACATTTTTTTTTTTTTTTTTTTTTCAAGCACAATATCTATTTGCATGCATTTTCAATTTATTTGGATGAAATGACACAAAGTAAACATTTCCATATATTTTACTTACAGTTTGGCTAACCAAGTATGCCTGTTATCTATTAGATTGAACGGAATTCTGTAAGTTTCTACCACCGTTATATTGCATGTATATTTGTACATCATATTTGAAACTTTTTCTTATTGATTTGTACGTGGTGTAAATTTATGTTGATTATTTTAGAAATCGACCAACTGTAATTACTTTGTTTATCTATCTATAGAGTGAGTGCAAATGTTCTACTTGTTTTTGGGTATGTAAATTTGCAATGGAATTGACGTCATACATGACATTGTAATGACGCAAATCGTCGGCCAATCAAACGCGTAAGCCTTACATATAAATGCATCGTGTCTAACAAAGTTAATCATCACAAATATAAAATGATACTTTTGAAAAATTAAAGAACACGCTTTTATAGAAATGTGAACTAAAAAGCACAAAATATCTATCTTAGCATTAAAATGCAGGGTAAGAGAAAATCTTGTGAGTGACACACCATAATATTTACGTACACTTAAATCTTTAAATAAGTAATTTAGAATTAAACAAAAACCATTTTTAAAAAATCTCCCTTGATTGGGCTTGAACGTTAGACCTTTAGGTTCGTAGCCCGGAGCTTTACCTCACAGCCACAGCGTTCACGTAGGGAAAGTCTTTATTTACAATATAGATTATTTGTTTGCTCCCAGAGCAGTTACAAACATACATATAGGTGAAGATAATAAAAGCGTGTTAAAAAAAAAAAAAAAAAAAAAAGTTACAGAGTGTGTAACGTGGAAAGCGAGAACGAGCATGTAAGATATTGTCTGTTATACCAGTTCAATAAAATGAGCTCGGCAGCCGCAGCATGTCGCAATGTTTGCCAAGTTTATGTGGAGGATGCAATAGACGAAAGAACATGTTATCGATGGTTTCGTAAATTTTGGGAAGGAGACAGAAGCTGCCAAGATCAGGATAGGAGTAGACGGCCATCACACTTTGGAGAGGACGATATTGACGAAGCCATAAGGAACAACCCGAACCCAACCGTGCAAGAATTAGTGGGTACCTTCAATGTACATCGGACAACGATCGAGAGACGGCTGGTTAAGTTTGGTTTTACGAGGAGAAAGTTGTATCGGTGGGTTTCACATAACCTGACAGCTAATCAACGGGATAACCGAATTGCCACATGTGTTTTCTCGCTTTCCCGGTACAAAAATGAGCCGTTCTTGACACGAATTGTGACAGGAGATACGAAGTGGGTTATGCACCATAACATAAAGCGTCGTAGGGCAGTGTGTCGCCTTTTTGATCCGCTTGCATCGACTTCGAAAACCGATCTTCATTGCAAGAAGGTGTTAACGAGTGTGTGGTGGGATGTGCTGGAAATAATTCACTGGGAGATCCTGCCACTCAACCAAACCGTCATGGCTGCTTTCTTCTGTCTACAGTTAGACAGGCTGCATTCAAATTTGGTAGCAAACAGGCCAGGTCTCATCAATCGTCGCTGTTTTATCCTTCATCACGATAACGCCAAGCTACATGCTGCTCTCATCACTCGCCAAAAGTTACTGGGATTTAGATGGAAGATTTTACCTCACCCTTCCTATTCTCCTGACTTGGCGCCAACTGGCTATCATCTATTTCGTGCGTTGAACAATTCCTTCAGTCAAAAAATCTTTGATGTTCTTGTTGCTGTTGAAACAGCCATCCAAGAATTTTCTAACTCGAAACTGCCGGAAATTTACCGCCTTGGGATTCATCTCATACCAGAAAGGTGGCAAGAGGTCATAGAGAGCAATGGGGAATATGCACAATAATAGGTAATGTTCATTTTTTGTTTTTATGCTCTTCTTTCTGGGTAATAAAAAACGGGTAGAACTTTTACACTCACCCAATAAATACAGAATAACATAAATAATAAAGAGTTAAACTTATTTAATATATAAGGGAGAGTGGGAATGAACGGGACATTTTTCATGTTTTTATTGATAACGTCGGTAATATGTAATTTAGAATTTTGCAACATTGCTCATAAGTACACATGAGTAATCAGTTATACATAATTTTTAAACATACTAACTTTGATAAAAAGTTATCATTTTTAATTAATAATATCTTTTTTTTTTTTTTTTTTTTACATTCATGTGCATTGTCCCATCCATCCCCACCTATGGGGATGAATGAGACAAGACTGGAGTTAACAAAGAATAGAAAACGTAATGGAAAGTAAGTAAATTTTTCAAGTTAAATTGGTTTATGTGATTTTATTACACACTATGAATTCACTGAAATTAACATAAACTGATGTATTGACTGAAATTAACATCAAAAGACAAAAGTCCTTTGATTCGTGTAGTACCTAGCGCTGTGGGCATTAGTAATTTAATCTGATAAGATCTAATCTAAAAATAAATAAATAAATAAGGCACTAGAAAAACATAAATCATTATAATAGAGTACAAGCTATCCAGATAAATTTTTGTTTCGGACTAATCGTGAAAATCAACATTCTATTCTGTATTACATTAATAATCACCAAAGTTTATTTAATTAGCTTCATTAAAATTGTGATTTTAATCAAATTAGTATTAGTTTATTTATTTATATATTTTAGTTATTGAATTAATTTGCGTTGAATATTCTAACTTATAATTTTTTTAATCATAATTATTATAAACAAAAATCAGAACAATTAATTTAATTTTTTTTTTTTTTTTTTTTTGTAAGCTCACTAAATTAAGAATCCTGATAAACATTATGGCTAATTTACGTTTTAATATAATTCTTGTGTAAAATTTTAAATTAGTAAATAGTGGGGTATGTCTTATTCACCCTATTCAAACTGTCCATTCATTCCAACCATCACATGATCATATAAAACAGGAAATAGGCTTAATGAACAATTGTCAGTATTCTTGTTTAATATCATAAACACAATAAAAGATTATGCCATTTCACAATATAAGAGTTATATTAACTTTAAGCAAATAGTTAATTCCTTAATTTTTACTTAACTGAATCAGTAAAACTTTACTTTGGCAGTTGAAAAAAATACTTTAATTTTTTTCTGCCCTTCTATAAATAGCATAATTCTGAAACTACACTTGATGAATGACCTCAGTGATGCCATATATCAGAAAATTTGTCAAGTTTCCGGTGTTTGCAAAACATAAAAATTTTGTTATTGTCCCATTATCCCGCGTCCCATTCAACCCCACTTCTCCCCTACAAATATGTATACAATGAAAAATATCTGTTCGCCAGTTAGGCTTATATTTATTTTATAATTCTTGTGCAATTTTTTATTTCTCCGTGTGAGGTTTACTTATGCATATACACACATATCTAGAAATGCGTTTCCTCTTTCTTATATAACAAATTACTGTTATACACATTTATATATATATATATAGTGTGTGTTTCCGAGGTAGTGAGACAAGACAAGCTTATATGGGAGATAGAGAACTTCACAAGGATTCAGGAATGTAAATCAACCCACGTACGAAAATTCAATTTAACGTCTTAAGAACTGGATGATTTTGGCTACTGTATATTACTAACTCCGCCTGCTGTGTAAATATTAAAATATTTTACGCTCCATTATTTGGAAAAAATCTTATACGAATTTCGTATTTTTTGAATCAGTGCGATAAAATATGTGGATCAAAAATATAAATAATTAATTTATGTAAACATAAACACGAAAAACATTTTTTTTTAAGGTAATGTTCTAGAGCCACGCCCATATGCACAGTAAACTATCCGAATTTTAAATCGTTAAAATAACGTATACCTTTGGGTACCTATACAATTCTGAATTTGTTTAAAAAATTCCGATATCAATTCTACGCCAAGTTTCCACTCCTACCTTACGCAAACACACTATAATCCTCGGCATAGAGTACATGTCAGTTTTTTTTTTCTTTTAATAAAAAAATTAATAATTATTATAATTTTACATTACTTTGTAAAATAAACACATTTTAAACAAGTGTTTTAGGCATTTAAGATATAAAGTCATTTTATGTTTATTTACAATATATAGAAAATAAAAATACAAATGAATGTGTATAATAATATTACGTTTGAGATAAGTATAAATTACAGTCTATGCAATAAATAAAGAGCCCTATTTAATAACAACTATAATTGTGGGGTTAAATATATATATATATGTATATAAATATGCATTCTTTTTTTTTCTTTTTAATTATAAATACAGTAGAATATAAATAATAATAATAAAGAAAAGTTAATAAATATATATATATATATATATATACAAATATATTTACAATTTAAAATAATCTTACTGCAGTTAGGATTGTTTTAAGTTTCAGTCATTTTCGGGTGTTTTTACATTTTCCAAGTCGTGATTTCTGATACCAATTATAAAATTTTTCCTAGAAATGCGTTTCCTCATTTATTGTAAAACAAATTACTTATATATATATATGTATATATATATATCAGGGATGGAACACGGGCGCAGAATTCATACCGGAATCCGTTTAAGAGATTTCTCCACCTATAATATCGTTGATTTAAGAAGTAGAAAATTTTCTTACATTGATAGTGGTATGAATTCTGCGCCCGTGTTCCATCCCTGATATATATATATATACAGGTGATTCTGAGGTCATGCGACAAACTTGTAAGGGAGATAGAGAACATCATAAGGATTCAGAATTGTATAGGAACTCATGAGCACAAACGACAATTTAAACTTTTAAGAAGGATATGTTTTTGGGTGCTGTGAACTACTAACTCCGCCTACTGTGTAAATATTAAAATCATGTATAATCCTATATTTCGCAAAATCATTTGTAATGTTCGTATTTTTTTAATCAGGGCTATAAAATATGTCGATAAAAAGAAGAATTTTTTTTATTTATGTAAAGAGTATCAAGTATTATTTATTTATTTATTATTATTACTATTATTTTAATACAACATTTGAGAGCCATGCCCATATGCATGGAAAATTATCTGAATTTTAAATCGTTAAAATGACGTTTACCCTTGGGTACGTATACAATTCTGAATCCTTTGTGATGTCCACCTCCTCTCACAGTTTGTCCCATTACTTCAGAGTAAACCTATATATATATACATATATATAGGGTTGTATATATAGGGATATACATATATATACATTGAACAGTTTGTTTCTACCCATAAAAAGGAAAGTGAAAAATAAAATTTACGAAATGGTAAAATATATTCTACCTTAAATGCACAACATGTTAAAATTTCCTAACAATTTAAAAATTTCCCTTTTTATTATTTTGGTTTATTTTTATTTTAAGAAATAGTGCGCAAGAAATCGGAAATATTTATATCAACATATTTATTTATGAATTTTATATTCTATTATTTTCATAGTAAGTCTGTTATTTTATTTTGTTTTTTAGTGTAAGAAAAAGTTTGTCATAAAATTTTATGTTGTTCTTATTTAATTAAAAGAATAAAAAAAAAATATTGAATATGAAATCATCACAATATTTAATTAATAAAACATAAATGGTTACATGAAATAGGGATACAAAATTCTAAACCTATGACAAGTAGTCTCAAGAGGGGCGAGGGAGGGGTGAATCCTCCTTTATGCATAAAAATAATGAGTCTTATCTTACTATGTATTTGCCTTCATGTAGCAATCGGGAGAGAAAATTGCATCGCATTTTATTGCGAACCAAAACCAACCGATCTTTCGATAATGTATCGATGCGTCGATACAATAAAAAAACGTGTAAAAACAGTGCCGACACAGGTAATTGTGCCATTACTAGCAGATACTCCATGACAAAAATACCTTTACTTCATAGGTAACCATAGCGTCATATTCATATAGCGTTGTCAGATGTATATGGATAATCTGATTTTAGAACACCGGGTGAAAATTCCTTATAAATCATAAGTCACGTGATTTCAGTTAGGCTGAAAACTATATGCAGAAACTGTAAAAACTCTCTCTGTTTTTCATTAGATAAATCATATAAACAAATTATAATTTACAGAATTTACACTTTTACTTTAAAATACAAATTACTCAAAAAAAAAAAAAAAAAAAAAAAAAAATCATTTTGTAGAATAATCATCTAGAGAACATGTATTTCAATACATATTTTATAAAACGAAACTTTGTCGATGCATGAATAATATTTATAGTTGTGTACGGGATGTTTCTTTGTTCTGTAACCACGGCAGAACTCAGTCTGTTATTGATGATTCTGCAAAAAATGTTCTAAGTATTGCAGTTAACATGCAAAACTTACTTAAAAGGATTGCAAAAGCTTCTGTACAAACTTAAAATGAACTATAGAGGTTGTCTTAAAAGAAGCAATTTAGCCATTTTAAAGAATTTCACTTTTTACAGAAATTCGGGCTCCGCCTAGCATCAATCGTATATCTTTCTAGCTCCGCCCATCGCATGTACTCCTTTCTAATTTTAAAATAGTTTAAACAAGAGGAAATTTAAATAATGTAATATCCAGAGTAAATAATATGTGGATTTTTTATTTCGATGTTTTCTATTGCTTTGTTAAAAAAATATTAACCATTTGTGTTAATATATTTAATGCAGCACGCACATTATATGTTACCATTTCTGCAAAACAAAATAGGAAAGTGTATATATATATATATCATTAATGCAAATTTCTGTATCTACAGTTTATATCTAGTAATAATTTGTGGAGAATGTATTGTTATTATTAACAATTATTACTAACAATAAAACGGTGTAAAATCTTACTTCATCCAGTACTAATTAGTCTTGTAATAGAGATTCAGAATTAATTTTTATAAAAATTTCGCTAATAAGAAAATTTCTGCGAATTTTACAGTCCTGTAAAATACCTCCTTTTATCATTATTATTAATAATCTTCGTATTATTCTATAGAAGGAAATCATTGCAAATAATTACTGAATTATATAATATAAAAAGGTATATAAAATTAAATATCGCTAATTTCCTCCCAAGAATTTTGTTTGAGTAATTCAAACGTCATTTATCTCTGCTTATGAAATATATTTTTTAATAGTTTCTATACATAGTGGCGACAGACCTACCCTTTTTGTCTCATTTTTTCACCGGTATATTTACAAAATAATTTTTTACTTAATTAGTCGTGCAAACTTACTCAGGGATGGAACACAGGCGCAGAATTTATACCACTATCAATGTAAGAAACTTTTCTACTTCTTAAATCAACGATATTAAAGGTAGAAAAATTTCTTAAACGGATTCCGGTATGAATTCTGCGCCCGTGTTCCATCCCTGCTTACTACAAAATTTTCCAAAAGAAAAATACTAGTCACCACCTTGCCATATATATATATATATATATATATTTATTTATTTTCCCATAGATAAGTTTTAACATTTTGCAATACAATACAATTAATAAATAAATGATTAATGGAATAATAACACTTTCCCGACCGCTGACGTAGATTCACGTCATTTGAAAATCTATAACTCCGCCAATGTGCGTTCCTTTCGCAATTTGTATGCTATCTATTTCTTAGGAATATACCCAATATTCATATTTGTACAATGAATATACCATGGACACAAATATTTTAATTATAAAGAGTATATACTATAATATAAATGCGCGTACAAAACATTTTGTCCTGGAATGTTGCAACTTGGTAAAATTAAAACCACAGGGGGGCCTTACTATCAAAAAGACCAAACCATGCGGTTACGAAAGATTTAATAACTCTTCCCTCTAAGCATAGATGGTAATATATATTAATTTATTACATACCACTTATTTTTTTTTAAGAGTAATGCTTTCTTACTTTATGGAAGATGTATATTTGAGAAAAGATTTTATAAAAAAAGTGCTGTGAGATTAAAAAGGGATGAAAATACTCCGTAACCCTACGGAACGGTCGAGTCCTCACCCACACCTGCAACCACAACTTGTGTTCTTCACCGCAGCAATCCCAAGGGACTGCAGCGAGTGTACTAGAACCAGAATGCAAGAAAATACAAAAACGCAAATTCAAGCTACAGAAATTTATTTAAATGATAAATGGGCAAATACGCACCGGTGTCAGTTAACTATTTTTCTGAATTGAATTTTTTTTTTTTTTAAATATATTCTGCCATATAGATTAATTTAAGTATATCTGAGTTAGTTTAAAAGGTTTTAAGGAAAAAAAGAAAAGTTACAACAACAACAAAAGACATAGAAAATATCTTTTGTAAAAAACTTTGAAAACTCACATAGCTTCAAAATAATTTTCTTAAAGAAAACAGAAAGATTGCATTTGAAACAGAATTTTTTAAGACCTAATTTTTGTTTCGAACTTTATATGAAGGGATATTTAGTAAAAAGAGTTTTCAGCACCTGAGTTATTCATACTAGACACATATTCATATTCTAAAGTTTTATTGCAAATACAGGTTTCGTACAAGCTCGCCTCTTTAAAACATGTTTTTCAACAGTATTTTTCAAGAATTATTTTCTTCTAAAAGTTATAGGTTTTTTAATGTAACATAATTTTCTATACAAAATTAGTGCTAGGGAAAATCAAGAAAATCCAAGGACCGTATAAACCTGCGATATAAGATGGTATGGGAAATGGGGCGTAACAATATTACGATTATTAATGAGATGGTTGGCGAGTAAGTAATTTATTGAAGATTAATATTAATATTTTAACGCTATTATAATTATTTTTATTTCTGCAATACATTTAAGTGCATCTCAATTTGTGCAACTTATAACTGCGTGAATCTAAGCCATAAAGCTGAAAATTCAAATTTATCAGCTTTCAAAAATCCTCTACAGAAGACTGCATAATTCTCTAAATAAATGGCTTTAAAAAAAATAATTCGTATAAATAAGATTCGGTAGGTGGTACGTGGAAAGCAACATTTGTAGATCAAGTGATACCTGAATAAAGCTCAGTTATCTTAATTGTTGCCTAAGATAATCATAATTACAGTATACGTAAACATTATAAAAAATAAAAAATAAATAAATAAATACTTAAAAAATAAGTAATAGTTAAAAGTTATTGGAAATGAAAATTTTTTTAGTCTGTCGAATTAGTTACTATATTAAAGATTACATCTTTTTCTTCGTATATATTAAATGAAATATATGCTTTACAAAGAATCTTTTAACACTTTCGCGACCGCTGACGTTGAATAACGTCATTTGAAAATCTCTAACTCCACCAGTGGACGATTTTTTTCGCAATTTGTGTGTTATTTATATATCCAATGTTTATATTTGTACTATTAATATCCTATGGATATAAATGCTTTGATTAGAAAGAGTCTAACTATAATGTATATCCATTTGTAATATAAATGTGAATACAAAAAAAATTGTTCTAAAACATTGTAAGAGGAGAGAATAACGCCCAGAGGTGGACCTTACTCTAAAAGAGATAAAAGCATGCGGTCGCGCAAATGTTACGTGAGCATATCAAAGAGGTTCTATTTAAACGTAGAAAGGTGAAGTTTCATTTATAAAAAACTTCATATTATCCTCAAATTGAATAATTAGTTTTACAGAAATTCTAAGTCTTTCTAGTTTCTTTCTAGTTCCTATAACAAAATGGAGAAAAAATGCATTGTTTGTCTTCTTTTTAAAACTTGTTTTTATTTTATTTTTTGACGCTCTTACCTAACTACATTTAGAATTAAATTATATATCATACACATGCTTGCCAATTATCTCATCATGAATCATAACATTTTTAGTACCCGCCTTTTTTCCCACACTAATCTCTTTTTAGAGTAGTTTTATCCTTATTTAATCATAAATACATTTGGAGAAATTTATTTTAAAAAAGTGTGGAAAAAAGGGCGTGTTTTAAAGTATTGTAACAATGTTACGTTTATTAACCCTTTATATCCCAGACTACCTTATATTTGGAAAAATTGTTTGAAACTTTTTTATTATATTTCTTTTTGCATGAGAAACATCTAATATTAAAACATTCGAGATCCCATGATTTTATCTTTTTGACAGGTAGTTCCACCTGTGGGCGTTATTCTCCGAAGGTAAATATTTTAGAACAAGATTTTCTGTATTCGCATTTACTTTACAAAGGGATATACATTATATTCTTTTTAATCAATATATTTATATCCGCAGTAAATTTTATTGAAAAATATGAACAATGGATACGTACTTAAGAAATATGTAGCACACAAACTACGAAAGAAACGTCCACTGGCGGAGTTACAGATTTTCAAATGACGTTAATCTACGTCAGCGGTCGGAAAAGTGTTAAATTTTGAAAACTGTTACAATTTTTTCATTGTTCTTTCTTTCTTTTTCTTTCTTTTTCTTTCTTTCTTTTTTTTTTTTTGTAAAGTATAGCTTAAGGTATAGGGACATATGGAAGTCCCAAGTAATCGTGTAGTAAATTTAGGCTATACTGAGGAATTTTTTTTTTTTTTTTTTTTTTTTGATGGGACTTTAATGTCCCGGTGAAATACAAAGGTTTAATGAAATGTTTGTTAAATATGAATTACCATTGACACTTATATGTAATTGACAATAGAGGCAGGGCTTTTGTTGGTCTTTGACACTTTTGGGAAATACGTATCTGCCACCATTCTAATTGATCTTCGCTTTCCTAAGATTGGGTTATTTTAATCCCATTTGCAGAGCTGCCAACCTAATCTGGCAAATTGTTAGTACCGCCCCTTTTTCTACACCACTTAATTTTTAGAGTAATTCTCATCAAAGGTATCTACGATGAATTAAGACGAAAAATACTCTGAAAAGTAAGTGGTGCAGAAA
Organism: Salticus scenicus; assembly: GCA_963930645.1. NCBI lineage: Eukaryota > Metazoa > Arthropoda > Arachnida > Araneae > Salticidae > Salticus > Salticus scenicus. The sequence continues at coordinate 47,790,441 of OZ005660.1, read as the reverse complement.
AAGGGGCGGTACCAACAAATAAACATTTATACTATCAAATGAAATTTGATATTTCTCGCAAAAGATATAAAACTTGTAATTGTTATTAAAAGAACCATCTCTGGAGAAGGATATTTAGATTTCAGTTGTTTGTACAAATGCTTTGAAGTATTATTTTTATTTTATTTTATATATATATATATATATATATATATAGCGCAGAGTCGGGAGGATTGGGACACCTAAAATTATTCTTAAAATAAACAATGTTTTTAATTTCTGTCACTTCCACCAGGTGAAGTAACTACAGCCCCATATTTGTTGCTATGTATCATTTTAGTGTGAGAATTCTGTAAGTTTATGTAACAAAAAAAAAAAACTATTTTATAACACCAAAAGTAAACAACTGCTTAATTTTCAAGGCAAGTTTTTAACGTCACTCACTGATGTTAGCATAATTACTTTTCAAGTTTTATGTACCTAATAATATAACTTCTATAAATTAGTAGCTAAATCAAGCCTAAAAGTTGCATGTGTCTAATAATATTTTTTTTTTTTTTTTTTTTTTTTTAATGAATGAAAAGGAAGTAATGGGACAGATCAGTTCATGGAGGGATGGGACATGTAAGAAAAGGAAGAAGAATGAAGATTCTGATACTCCATAAACAGAGAATATCAAGAGGAAAATGTATGAATAAATGGAAGAGATAATGCACGAAACAAATTCAAAATCATGGAAAATAATTGGTGTGGCACTCACACGAGTTTTGTCTACCCTTTTAACTTTTAAAAATACTTTATTTACCATATATGTATGAGGAATTAATTTTCATTCCTGAGCAGTTTTCCTGGATATGGTAAAATATAGAAAAGAAATTACATTCATCAATTACAGTTAGGATTTCTTGGTAATATTTGTTCTTGAGATATGCTGATAACACACACAGACTAGACACTAGAAACCTTATTAATGTTCAGGGAACCACAAAACATGTGAATGTAACAAAAACGTAATATTGAATATTTGAACTAAAAACAATACCTTCTCTGCTAGAAGTAAAAAAAAAAAAAAAAAAAAAAATGATAAACTAATTGAGCATTTGAAAAATTTTATTTAAGTGGTACATTATATTCCAATGTTGGATAAAATAGATGTTATTAATAATTAATTAACCTTACATACATAGTGACCCACTGTTTTTGTCCTTTTTCATAGTACGCCTGCATATTATGTTCTTATTTTAACTTTATAAACCTGTCCCATCCCTTCCTCATATAAGGGAGGGATGGGACATTTTTATGACTATGTTAATTGGCTTATGAAATTAATATTTTAGTAATTACCATCAAATTTATATTTTTAAAAGATGTTTAAGTGTTTCATTTTGGCTTTACATTTATAAAAGTAACTAAAAACTTACTTTTAATATTGGATTGTATTGCCACGACACCTTATAACATCAAATACACGTTGTTCCATGGAATTAATTAAGCATTGAATTTCAGAAGTAGATATTTCATACCACGCTTTGTCAACTGCAGTTTTTAAGTCATTTACGCATGTATAGACTGCTTTCCATTTTCATATATTTTACGATAAAAGATCTCCCAGTACTTTTTGAAATTCTGGAAGTTGATGCAATTGCACGCACAGAGAAATTATCAACTGAAGCCTTATTTAATAACATTCTATCATCACGTAACGTTGTTTTCTTTGGTTTTCGACTCACTTTTGAATATTCCATGTTACACCTGATCTCCTGAATCTATAAATACTGCTCAAGGATCTCTTTATTCTTCTCGATATTTGTACATAATTTTGTCCTTGCGCTTGCGCTTTTAACTGTAAAATCTTAATAATTTCACCTTTAGAATTTTCTTTAGAACGTGGCATTTTTTATCAAAATACGCAGGAAACGTCTTTTCCGAATCACAAACAAAACAATACATTGAACTCATTAAATTATTATGCTAAATATATAGCGGACGATATTTCAATTAAAGGAAAAAAAAATATTCTGCATTTATAGAAGCAGACGACAATAAAAATACAGTTCTCGCCGCTTATTAAAATCACATTCGTTCTGAGGCAAAGTGATTTTATTAAGCGGCTGATTTTTATATCCGGCGAACGTTCCTGCACTCAAGGAAAAGGTATTACTTCTCTGAATTTGGAAAGAAATTTCAAAAGGTAACGAATAATGGAATTAGTAAACAATATTAATTATTTTTTGATAAATAATTAATTATTCGTCCGATATAAGTAAATTAAACGCATTCCAAATTTCTATGCGCTTTCCTTCAAAGAAAATCACTATTATTTTATTTTACCAAAAGTTCACTTTTTTTTATAAATTTATAATATTTCCGTTTGAACCTCTTAATTTATAGCTATTTCAAAATAAGAACTAGAAATTGTTTTTTAATAATTAAAATAAATATATATATCATTTGCAAATCAAATCAATTTTATAACTTATTACTACGCTTTGAAAAATTCGTTCCTTGAAATTATTAGGAAGATATGTTATGGGGCATATTTAATTTGTAACTATGCTGCAACTGTAAAATTTTCGACAATGAGCGATAACGGTACTTTAACTTCTTTTATTATTAAAAAAAAGAAAAAAAAATAGAAAAATTACAATGTAAATGAATTTTTTTTTAGTGTGCATAAATGAGAATTTTGGCTGCTGACGATATTTTTTTTAATTTATTAAGCGGCTGATTTTATTAAGCGGCGGTTTCAACAATAGTTTGCATTGATTTGATTCCGGTCCTGGATCAGATTAAGCGGCTGATTTTATTAACCAGTGATTTTATTAAGCGGCGGCTACTGTATTTTATTTTGTGAGCAAAAATGTAAAAGGAAGCATGTAATGCTGTATTGTGTCTATACATTTGGGACAGCACATTTTTATATCATTTAATGTATATTTTATAATTTCAAACCTTTGATCATAATTCATATATTTATATCAGCAAAACTGTTTTTATTTATTGCCTATCTCACGAATTTTAATTGTACTATGTTATTACTTTTTACGTTAATGGAAATTTTATTGATTGTCTAAAATTTTGGGACACGGTGTACACTTTGAAACATTACCGCTTGCTTTATTTTATTTTATTTAGACAAATTATTATAAAAATAAATCAATAATCATTTACCTTCACTTTAATGCCACCCGCACTTGCTTCGTATTTCGCGAGATGACAACAACATGATAGAACCGATTTAGCAAGGCTACTATATGCAAATAAGAAGAGCATGCGCGGACAGTTACTTGACGTCAAGGAAATTTTAAGCCAGTAATATGCTTGATTTGGCATGCGTAATTTTCCAAACTTGAAGTTGGTCTGAGATATCCTTGAATTAGCAACTTTGCTCTGTCATGGTAAATTCACTTGAAAGCCAACCTTGTTTCAAGGAAGTGTGTTGTGTGGGTAAAAATAAAGTGGTGTGTAAAAATGGGCACATTTCAAGGGGCGCTAACAATTTTACGCTTATTAACCTTTTCATGGGCGGTGGGATATATTTTATACCATCTAATTTCATTTCGCAACTGCAAAAATTCATCCCAGAAATATTTTAGAAAAAACTTACGTTTTTAACATATGGAAAATTTAAAATTTCTTGAAATTTAATTTAGTTCATGAATTCCGGCGGCAGCATAATTTAAATGATCCGAATTGTCTTACGTCGCAAAGGGTTAATAAGATGGTTGTTGAGCATGCATAATTTGCTCGTGGAGTAAAGGGATTTTGTGCCTGTGCGTACGAAACATCTCTTGAAAATACATTTTTAAATAAAAGTACTTATGTTGTACAAAATTTTTAGGAATTGTTCACCAATCATTTCAATCAAGAATATTTTATTATGAATTGAATGCAATTAGTAATGTAAAGGTATTAAGGCATGATCTGAACCACATATTAGAGAGTATATTGACAGTAGAAAGCACACCTTGTATGCAGAGACTCCAACATACTAATTAGTATTCCGTAGTATTGTTAGCCCCGCCTTTTTTTCCACACCAGTATCATTTTAGACTATTTTTCTTCATATTTAATCGTAATTGATTTTGGAGACTATTACTCTAAAACTTTACTGGTGTGTAAAAAAGGGCGTGACTAACAACACTACGGAATATTAATTAGAATGTTGGAGTCTTTGTGTATGCACAAAAGCGAACAGAAAAAAAAAAAAAAAAAAAAAAAAGGAATATATCCACAATAATGTTTATATTATGAAAAATATTTCGAGTAAGAAACGAAATACAGTATCATTCCTGCCAACAATCCCATTACAGGGGTCGTACTCTCCGCCCTTTCTTCGGGACACTCTCAAATCTGACGAATTTCCACCTCTATTCCTACCGCTATTTTTTATGATGATCTCTAACCAGATGAATCTGGAGACATTTCTATAAAAAGTACCATAAAAACTTCTGCATGAAATTACTGGTGGCAAAATAGGAGAAAATTTCTTATTCTTAAGTGTGTCCTGTAAAAGGGGCGGAGAGTACGACCCCTGCCATTAATACGCGTGAAATTGTTAACGCCTCTTTAAAAAACTCCCATTTTCCACATTACTTTATTTTTAGGGTAATTATCTCGAAATGTTACGATTAAATGGAAAAAAAAAAAAAAAAAAAAATTGCTAAAACATTACTCGTATGATATAAAGGCGGATACTAAAAATTTTAACCTTCAAAATGAGATAGTTGGCAGGTATGCAGTATATGAAGGTATTTCTGGGAAATCCCATTACACGATGGAAAATGTTTCATTAATTATACTACACACACACACACACACACATATATATATATATTATGATAACAACACGAATGAGAACGAAAAATAAATAGCTGAATAATTTTTTGTCTACAACACCATAAAAGCCAGTTTGACGAGTATTTTTCAAATATAGATGTGAAAAATGGGATACTCATTTAAAAAAAAAAAAAATTCTAATGAAAACACTAATCGTATAGAAACATAAATAGAAGGAGTTTTTAATGAAAAATTTTCTATTTGAACTGACTGTAACAAAATGAACAAAACAAACAAACAACAACAAAAAAAGAAAGAAAGAAAGAAAAAGTAAAGGTGTACTTACAGAGCATGACACAAATAATTAAATAATAAATAAAATAAAATAAAATTAATGAATAATAAATAAAATAAAATAAAATGAACTGCACAGAATGTAGAGGTAATTCATGAGGGGTCACCACCCAAACACTGAGCTGAAAGATGCAAGTTTTCATTTATTGTTAAGCGATATTACACAAAATGCACAAAAGGTGACTTAACCTTGGGGGGGGGGGAGTGCTTTAAATGATGAAAATAAAACCAGTTTAAAAAAGTATATAAGCTGCAATTAGATTAAACAGTGATTCACCAGAATTAATTTCATAAAGCTTTCTAGTTTAGAGGTAAAACTTTAGCTTACAGCTAATAAATAAAGTGTTAATTAAAGTAAAAGCAACAAAGCATTCATTTTTTTTCTTTTTTGATCATTTAAAATCCACCCAATAATCCTGCAAAATAGCACTGACCAACCCTCTTAATCAAACATCTGCTCACCACTCCTTTAGCTTTTCATTATCTTTTATTATTTTTTGTGTTACACATACTTTTATTTTATTTATTTATTATTATTTTTTTCTTTTAATGATAGAGAAATTTATTGATATATTAAAGAATAAATAAAGTTTTTTGGGGATCCATAGCTGCTAAGTTTTTTAATTTATTCCGAAAAATTGTTAGCCCCGCCCTTTTTTCATACCGTAATATTTGTAGAAAAATTTTGTTCAATATATAGTTATGATTAAATATGAAGAAAATTATTTTAAAAGGATTACAGTATGAAAAAAGGGCGGGGCTAACAATATAAAGCTTCCGGAATAAATTAAAAAACTTGGCAGCTATGGGAATCCTATATTAATAAATAGTGCGCGTAATACATTTCTTAATATTTTGTTTTTGTATTTTGCGTAGTACATATTATTTATCCGAAACAAGTGATTGAATATAATATTTCTATATACAGAAAGATGGAGATATGAATTAACAAATGAGTAAACAAATTTACCTTTAAACCAAAATCTTGCTTTTTATCATATATATCAGTACAAATTTTAATATCATTAAATTGAATTTTGAGGTCTGGAACAGCTTTCGCCAACCTTTTCGACCTCACTGACCACTAAAATGACAATTAAAAATCCCTCGGACCACTAATACGATTCATTAATGAGACTTGGCATATTTGACGGCCCCGCTGAGGCAGGTCTCATGTAAAAGCTCCCTTTTCCATTTAATAATAACTGGCAGGCTACGCCCGCTTCGCTGGCCACTATATTTAAATGAATCTCCAAAAGAATTGGATCATTATTTATTTTTCACATCACATTATAAATAAAAACTAAAATAATTACATTGGAATCGCTCTAGACCTCGCATCGGGTACTCGCTGACTACGGCAGCTCTTTCTCTGCCCGCACTGTATCGGGAGCAGGTTCCCACTGCCTGCAGAAATCTCTTTCCTATGTATTTCAATATGGGTATTTATTGACGATAGGTGGGTCTGCCATTATTTAAGAACTACGATTTTAAAGATAACTGTATCTCAGCGTCTATTAAATATTTTAGCTTTTGAACCAAGTATTTTATTGCTCATGCTATTTTACACTGTATTACAATTTGATTCCGACCAATGTAATGAAATAAAACAAAAAGTAGGTTTTCTTTTAGAAGGAATTAAATACATAAAAAACAAATAAATTCCAATCAGTTTAATCCTTTCTACTATATACTACCATAATTTCCTGACAAATACTATAAATAAGAAAAAAAAAAAAAAAAAAAAACCTTTTAAAGAAATTAAATTAACAAATGAAAAATAATTGTTGTTATACTACAAAAATTATACATAAAAATGACTGTTATAAATACGTTTTTAAATTTTAAATTTAATGTATTTAATTTTTTCTACTGCATTACCATTTTATTTTTAATAAATATAATAAATTAAAAAGAGAAAAAAAGATTCGCCCTCAAATAAATGTATTAAATAAAAAATAAATTGCATAATATAGCCGTTGCTAAGACACGCAGACGATTACAATCGAAGAATAAATTCATGAAAAATGAAACATAAAAGCCAATGATTAAAATAAAAAAAACATTAATTTAAAAAATTCAAATTCGGAATTCGAAAAAATCTCGATGAGGTGCACACCTGCAGGGTCCCAGGTACCCATATGCAAAATTTGGAAGCTCTGCGATCAGTAGTGTGTAGTACTGTTCATGTTTAAATAAATGTATTTATTTTCCTGTTGAAAAAATAAAAAAAAAATAAACTCGGTTTTTTTTTTGGCAACAATTAAATTATGGATTAAATTTAAATGGCTAATTTTTTGCTATTATTAGCTTATTATTTTCATATTTTTATTATTTATAAGAAAACTAAACAGAAATTCGAAATTCTGACTTCGACTTGCACAATGATCCTTCGGGGGGCACCTTTGTGTTGAATCTCGTGACTGTCCGAGCTACCGTTTTCGAGAATAGTGAAATATATATACAAATATTGCTCACTTAATAGTATAAGATACGTTGAACTACATCAGGTTTGCCGAATAAAATATATATTCAGGCAACAGTTTTTGTGGTTTTTAATATATATCTTTTTTAGAGATTTGAAATTTTAAAAAAAGTTTTCTCAGTTTGCATTTTTTCATGAATTCGTGATTTTCAAACTGCTATGGGGATGGATTTTGTAATATTGTTAAAAGAAAAAAACATTAAAAATAGAAATATCACAAAATTTGCATATATATATATGTATATATATATATATATATATATATATATATATATATATATATATATATATTTTTTTTTTTTTTTTTCAAATTTTGAAATAGATCTATACTTTTTTTTTTTTTTTTTTTTTTTCAAAATTTAATGAGTAAATCTCAAAGCCGCATCCTTAATTCTTTTAAGTAGGTTTTATTAAACACCCGAAAAAAAAAAAAAAAAAAAAAAAGAAAGAAAGAAAGAAAGAAAAGAAAAGTATAGAAATCTTTAGTATTTCCTAAATATCGGTAAAAGTTTTAGCATTTTCAAGATCACGAATTCATAAAACAATTCAAACTCAGAAAACGTTACTTAAATATTTCAAATCTCTAAAAAATATATCAAAAACCATAAGAATTGTTGTTTGAATTTATAATTTGTTGAACTATAATTTAATTTGTAACGATTTAATAGAAATATAAGAAATTGATTTGAAACAAGATTTGAAATTTTTGTAGAATTCGAATAATACGATAAATTTGATCAATTGTCGCTAAATATCAAATGAAGATCAAAAATCCAAAGCGGTTTTTACGCCTGATGTAATTGAAATATTTGTGATGCAAGATTAAAAAATATTCTATTTATTTTCTCTCCCATACAGAAAATTGTGAAATCTAATGTTTTGTTCAGGAAATCGCAAAGTTAAAATTGAGAGTATAATAAAATAGTAAGTCTTGCACATTATGCCTTCAGTTTTATGTAACTCCCGTTTCGCATGGTAAGTTTTCAGTATTACAAGATTGTTCAGGAAATCGCAAAGTTAAAATTGAGAGTATAATAAAATAGTAAGGCTTGCACATTATGTCTTCAGTTTTATGCAACGCCCGTTTCGCATGGTAAGTTTTCAGTATTACAAGATTAGGGAAAGTTTTTATTCACCACCAATAATTTTGAGAAGAGGTGATATTTGGTATACATAATAAACGATTAATCTTCGAAATTTGGTAGCAACCTTTGCATTTAAAATGCAGTCGTGGATACTATTAGGTCATTGCATATATTCGTGCGGTTTTTTATTGCTTCATTTCATAAAAATACATCAAATCAAATGACAATTTTTAATCAAAATACTCTCCATTACTTTCTACGACCTTTGCCCATTTTTCGGGTAACAAATGCATACCACGGCGATAGAAGCTCTCGTCTTTGGAGGCAATAAAATGATCCACTACTTTTCTTACTTCTTCGATGTTTTCAAATTTTTGTCCCAACAAGAAATGCTGCAAGGACCGAAACAAATGATAATGTGGGAGAACTTCCCAGTTCAGTTGCAGTCTTGTTTTTTTATTGATTGAAGCGACATGCGGCCGGGCATTATCTTGAAGCAATATTACTGGGTGAGTACCATGGCCAGAAAATGGTCGTTTTTCACTGATTTCTTTATTTAATTCTTTCAGTTGTGCACTATAACGATCTGCGGTAACTGTTTCACCAGGTTTCAGCAAGTCATAATAAAGTACTCCTCTTTCATCCCACCTTATACAGAGTAGAGCTTTTTGGACATGGGTATCGAGCTTTACCGTTGATGGTGAGGGCTGACGTGGATCAAACCATGCTTTTTTCCGTTTAGGATTTGAGAAGTAGATCCATTTCTCGTCTCCAGTCACTATTTTCCATAAAAGAGACTTTTTACGATGACGGGAGAGCAAAGACAGACAGATATTTAATCTCTGATGAACAGATTTCTCGGATAGCTGGTGAGGCACCCACTTTCCTTCTTTTAGGGCTTTTCCAAGGGCATATAAAGGACGATTTACAGTACACGTATCAATGCCAAGTTTCTCAGAAAGTTCGGCAGTTGTCTGAGCTGGGTTTTCATTCAGCAAAGCTTGCAGTTCGTCTGTTTCTAAGGTTAGAGGCCTACCAGAACGAGGTTTGTCGTCTAAATCAAAATCGTCTCTTTTAAATCGCTGAAACCACTTTTGGCACGTACGTTCAGATACAATGGATTCACCATACGTTTTGCAAAGTATTCTTGAAGTCTTTTTTGATTAAACGAAAATAAAATACAGTGACGAATATGTATTTTATCGATATCCATATTTTAATAAATGTTTAATTAAACTAGTAAGACACTGCAATATCAATGAATCATTAATCAATCAGATTACTCAATTACAATTTATTACGCAATTTACAGACGAATAAATTTTTTACTTGACATTGCTATCGCCATCTATACGTGTCCGCACGAACTTTTGCAACGACCTAATAAATAAAAAAAAGTCCCCAATCTGCCAACACTGAGTTTGGCACACTTATTTTTAGTAAAATTAATATATATCTTTAATATAAACTGGGAATAATTAAGCAGAGCAGTGTCACCGGTTTGTGTATATACCTGTATATTCCATATGTTGAAAATTATTTTATACTGTAATATATAAAGAAATATTAAATTTATTAAATTTTAAATAAAATTGAAATTTATATATATATAAAAAAATAATAATAACACTTTAAATAGCGCTATGGACGAAAAAAAAAAAAAAAAAAAGTTTATTTTTTTATGGAGGTGAAGAATCCCGTTCTGCATAACTTCAGAGCTTTAAATTTAATAGGCGTAGAAGTAAGAAAGCAGATATTTATTTAAGCTTGGGTTTTGAGAAACTGTATTACTAGGTTTAAGTATACGATTGCGTACCTTTTCTAATTCGTAAATTTATTAAAGAAGATTTAAGGACAGATATTTATTTTTATTTATTTATTTATTTAATAGAGCTAGAGGCTGCAAAATTTATATTAATAGCTATATGGGGTCAGGGATCGACTATGCATACATTTGAAGCAGTAAAATTAATAGGGGGTGGGAAAGCAGATATCTAAATCTATTAAATCAACGCTACGGCTTTAAAAAAATTACGTTTTAGAGGTCAAGAAACGATTGTGCATAATTTTTAAAAACTATAAAATTATTTGGGGAATATAAAGGACAAGTACACTAAGAGACAGAAAAAAAAAAAAAAAAAGCCGCACTTGGATATTTTCAAACTTTTCTTTTTGTACTCGCTAATTTTATTGTTATAAAGATAAATTTTCGATCTGGTTTTATTACGTTGTGTTTCATGTACAATTTAGGATTAAATCAAGTATTAAAAACAATATGCAATTGTTCGAAAAATTGCAATTTTAGAAAGTATTTAAAAAGAAGGCAAGAAGAAGGCAATTAATCATGCCGCAAAAAATATTAATTTTAGAGTAAAAAAAAAAAAAAAAAAAAAAATGTTTTAATACGTGGGATATCAAAATGATTCAATGTTAAAGGAATATTGCCACGAAGTCAGCTTTATTCACAGCCGCCGTGGCATAGAGGTATGTCTTTGGACTGTCACCCAGACGGCCTCAATTCGATCTCAGCCGGAGCCAAATAAATTTAAAGGTTCTAAACAATTACTTCTAAATTCTTATAATTATCTTTGCATATTTAATTTCCTATTCTAGCAGTTTCTAGAATATTCTGATTTATGTTAATCTTATAATCTGGAATATTCGAATACTGTATATAAGCGACTTGTTCCTCAGTTTGAGTATGTTCTCAGCCGAGTGTAGCTGTATTATACGTTTGTTCTACTAATAAACTACGTTTGTTACTTCACTTCGAGGGCAAGCTTGAAATTTTTGGCCAGAATCTGGCACGAGCGCAAGATTTGCACAAAAGATCTGTTCTTAAAATTAACGACGTCTACGTGACATTTTTGTGGAGACGCCGGGAAATAAACTTTGCAAACGTGGATAACAGTGACAATCTTCTAAGAAGTGGACAATCTCCCGAAAACGGACTTTACTTTTCGGACAGCAAAAATAAAACGAAAATGCCAAAAGAGACCAAGCCAGTCGTATTGACTCCTACCTACTTGTAACAAAGGAGCCCATCGACCTTCTGAGGAGTGCCTGAAGAAGACCCTCTGAAATGGCTTAAAGAATACAATCGAGTGGCTAAATTCAACAAATGGGATGACATGATGTACTTAGCCAATGTTTATTTCTTCCTTGATGGTACTGCAAAGCAGTGGTATGTAAACAAAGAAGGTATTCTGAATTCCTGGGAGGTGTTCAAGAAGGAACTAAGCAGACGTTTCGGTGATCGACAAAAGTATAACAGGAAGGCGGAGGAACAATTGAAGTACAGAGCACAGCGGTCAGGAGAAAGTACACAGTCCTATATACAGGTCTGTGCCAGGAAATTAATCTTTTAATGTCCGGAGACGAAAAAGTGTTTCACCTAATGAAAGGCTTTGCGGAGGACGTTTATCAGACCCTGTCGACGAAAGAAATCAGCACCACAACTGATTTCATTAAATGGTGCAACTACATCCAGGATATGAAGCAGAAGAGGATTGGACGACAAAGATTTTAAAGGTTTCCGAACGTCGTACCAGTGGCAGCTATGGAGGAGGAACTAGATTTGGTCTCTATTATCCGCCAAATCGTACAGGAGGAAACCCATCGACTGATAAACCAGACGAAAGAACCTTCAGAACCATGTTCGCAATTACTTCAAGAAATAGTCCAAGACGAAGTTCAAAGGGCTCTAACCCCCGTTTGAGTAACACCAACCAAAACTGCACGACGACCAACATATGCCACTGTAACTAGGGAATAAAATTTCCTGTCCAGAGATCATCCACGCAGCCAAGAAAAACTGACCTCTGGAGAACAGCTGACAACAGACCAGTCTGCTTCCACTGTGGACATCCTGGTCATGTTGTGCGTTATTGCTGAGAGAGAAAAGCTATTTTCGACAGCTATCGACGCCGCCGACAGAACACCGCCGAAATTGACGCAGAAAAAAAACTTCGCCGACCAAGCTTCACTCGCCGTTCAACTCCTAGTTCAATTAGAAGCCGGTCGTCATATCGTCGATCAAGTCGATCTCCTAGCCGCAAGAATGAGGAAAATTAAACGGAGCGATTTTCCAAGGAGCCGAGGCCGCATGTTATCAAAATCCTCCGTCTGCCGCAATGATGACTGGTAACCAACTAGACGTAATCGTGGAAAAAAAGACGGTACGAGCCCTAGTGGATTCTGGAGCCTCATTTTCTGTCATGGATCCCCCATAGGATCCATGACGCGTTCAAGAACCAGAGCTTTAACCCAAAAGTCCTAAAACAGCGAGACGCTCTTCTTTGAAAGGAAGGCAATGCCACAAAGTCAGCTTCCTTTACAGCCGCCGTGGCGTAGAGGTATGTATTTGGACTGTCACCCAAACGGCCTCGTGCACGTTTCGACCTTAGCCGGGGGCAAGTAAATTTAAAGACTCTAAATAATTACTTCTGAATTCTTATAATTATCTTTGCATATTTAATTTCCTATTCTAACAGTTTCTAGAATATTCTAATGTATGTTAATCTTGTATTATAGAATATTCGAATATTGTACATAAGCGAATTGTTCCTCAGTTTGAGTAAATTCTCAGCCGAATGTAGCTGTATTACAAGTTTGTTCTGCTAACAAACTCCGTTTGTTACTTCACTTTGAGTGCTTACTTTGGCTCTTCACTACATCTACGTGACAATATTGGTGAGTTGATTTTTATCAAGATATAAAATATTGTGGCTGAGCAAACTGGAAATCTCTCTAGATGGCCAGATGGTTCATCGAATCGAGATGACCGCAAGTTAAAAAGCCAGAGCTTAAAAAATCAGTTTGCATTATACTTAGAACATAGAAGGGATTCAGGAAAAATGTTTAGTAATATAATTTCTTTAATTACAACACAACAATAATTAAACAGTGTTAGTAAATCTGAAAAAAAAATCCATTCTTAACCAAAAGAATTGTGAAAACAAGACTTCCGAGGGTTAAAAAAGAAATTAAAAAGTGGACGGCTAATTATTGGGCTGAAGTGGTTCTCTCTGGTGATCAAGTTTAACTTATTTCAAGCTGTCGGAAATAAGCAGGTCTGATGACGAAAATATATCCGAATACAATAGGATATGAAAGTGCATAATTTTTTTATGAGTCAGGCAAATTTTAATGTTCAAGGGATCATTTAACCCGAAATGAAACTCTTCCATTAAAAGATTGACTCCTGACCAACTATTTCGGAAATATTTCAGACTTTTCCACAATCAGCATTTCAAGATGATAATGCATTTTGTTAAATGATGCCTTTGTTACGTTTATTTGATTCAAGTTGTTAAAATTATCTATCCATTCCCATGGGCATTTATAATTTTGTAAGTCATCTTAACTATTTTATTTAAAGTTAAATCCTCCAAAGATTATCGTTGAATTTATTCTTTACTAGAAATGAAAATACTCCTAATCTCAATCCGCTTGAAAATATGTAGTCTATAAAAGAGGGTAGAGATTCAAAATTTGTACCCCACAACTTTTCAAGAACTAAAACAAATTATTTATGATATTTGGCACAGTGAAATTTCTGAGTTTCACGTTAAAAAACTGTAAAATACCAATCCATTGCGCATTAAAGCAGCTATTCCATATAGAAGTGGAATTGTCCAATTCAGAATACATATTTATTTTTATTAAGTAATTATTTAGGCGTAAAAAATAAATTGTTTCATTACATACAATAAATCATAACGTGTTTATTTCATATATTAAATCGTAATAGAATACAAAATGTATGTTTGTTATATTACGTTTAAAAAAGAAAATTTTTTGTAGATTTTTATTAAATACTTCGTAGAATGTAATAAAATGAATTATTACATCAAATATGAACATAGGTATCATCTTATGAATTCCGTATTGTACATATCATTTTTATTTGTTTCAACCATTAGTTTTTAAGTTATACAAACAGAAAAGGAACAGGTCAATTTTTCTACAGTGCAGCTTTTTATTTATTTATTTATTTACTAGCAGGCTTTGCCCGCTTCGCTGGACATTAAACTTAAATGAGTTGTCAAAATCACATATCTTTATTAATAACCTAAGTTCTCGCTGTGATTGGTAGAGGTTTTCTCGCTCGCAAAGTGAGGAGTCTGGGTCTCCACTGTCTTCGGCACAACTTAAGGCCGATTTCAACTGCGAGCTCTAGACCAAGGTTCAAAAAGCCATTAATCACGCTTCCGACACAAAGAGCCAAATGTCTTGTCACCAGTTGTAGCCCTTTTTTATCAGATTGCGCAGTTACCTCAAAGGAAAGCATGCAAAATTGACAAAGATATCTGCCTCCGGCCCTTCAATTATCTCAGCAGGGGGTTAGAACCAGGCAATTTCTCCTTCGAAACAACCTCGTTGAGCCAGGTTCAATCGCTTGACCAAATCAAAGGATTCTGAATAGCGCCGATCGAAACGACTTCCAACCTGCCTCAGTGGAAACTGCCCTTTACCCACTCCTTACTTCCCCTTCCTCAGGGGGTGAGTTCGAAGTTTTGCAAAATCACACTAATGTACATAATGCGTACACATAATCAATATCCAGTCTGGGTCCCCACTGCCTTCGGCACAACTTACCCACTTCTTACTTCCCCTTTCTCAGCGGGTGAGTTCGAAGTTTTGCAAAATCCCACTAAAGTACATAATGCGTACACTTAATCAATGTCCGCACACCAAAATTCGCCATTCTAAGATAATTCAAAGCGAATTCAAACGGAAAAACATGTTTTTACACATGTTTATTGGGAACAACTTCAGTATAACCCCACAAAGATATTTGGCGATTTTTTTGTTGGCGATTATGGCTAAATCATAAATCATATATGATAAATGATAAAATCATAATCTAAATAATAAAACATAAAACATAAAATCATAAATCCAAAATAAACAACATATTAGGCTGCCATATTATATCGCAAACAGTCCAGACATTGTTAT
Organism: Salticus scenicus; assembly: GCA_963930645.1. Lineage (NCBI taxonomy): Eukaryota > Metazoa > Arthropoda > Arachnida > Araneae > Salticidae > Salticus > Salticus scenicus. Next base: position 47,774,796 of record OZ005660.1, on the reverse strand, counting down.
CCTTCAAAATGGTGCCAAAGAAAAATCGCCAAATTCAGCTGTTGGGTTATACTGAAGTTATACCGTTTATTGCCCTCCGACTCCGAGAAGGAGGGGGGGGGATTTCGAATTTCATGAAATCCAGTTACAATAAGTGCCGGATGCATACAAACAATTTACGCACCAAATTTCGTGACCACAGAAGTCTTTAATAGAAAATATTACAAATAAATAAATACAAAACGCACAGCTTTAGTATAGGAACCCTTTGGTGACTTTAAATATTTTAAGCCATTTTTGCGATGAACTGAATTGGCTATCTCAATTGTGCAATTAAAGATCTTGGCGAGAAACGTCCGAGCTACGTCGGTTCCGAATTTCAAATTTTGCCAAAGGGATCCAATACTAAAGCTGTTCCATACATAAAATAAATAAATAAATGAAATAAAATAAAATAATAAAATAAAATAAAAAATCTTTTATGATATTTACAAAATAAAAATAAAAAATCTTAATAAAATCCAAATTATAATCATTTACAATTAATGGGAGAACATAAAAAAAACCTCATAAGGTACATAATAACAACAAAAAATATTGTTTTACTACAGGAAAGAAAAGTACTGCTTAATTGAATAAAAATATTAAACTAATGCCAAATATCTCTATGAAAATATTTATCTACGTGCAAATTCCTCATTAAAAAAAAAAAAAAAAATCACCAACTTTTGTCGGTATTTTTCTCTCTAATTTTTATTATTATTCACGTGAAATTAAAAATATTTCATTTTATTTCTCGAAAATAAAAAAAATATATAAATGCATATTTATAAATATAAAACCTTTTACCGAATCCGCGTTGAAAACGGAAAAAGTGTAAAATAAATTAGAAATATCAGACCTATATTTATAAATTTGATACCAAATGAAAGGGGTGATTTTTCTGAATCCAGGGGTGCAAACAGTTTTTCGATGCAACAATTAGATTTTTAAAAAATAACTAAAGTATGAAATTTAAGTGGCAACGGAAAAACGAAAAAAAGGGAAAATAAATTAGAAGTATCAAACCTATCGTTACAAATTCAGTACCAAATGAAAGAGGTGATTTTTCTGAATCCTGGGGTGTAAACAGTTTTTCGATACGACAATTAGATGTTTTAAAATTAACTAAAGTATGAAACTCAGATGGCAAAACTTCATTTCAATCTTTTCATAATTTGTAGTGCGAATCACGCGAATAAAAAAAGTCTTTATCATAAAAATTTTTTTTTGCATTTTATTTTTCCATTCAAAGTGTTTTAGTGAAAAAATATTTATGGCGCATGCGCAGGCGTTTTTTACCCGCAATTTAAACACTAATCAGAATTTTGAAAATTTCTATAGATATAATTTTAAGTTGGGTGAAGACCTAAGTTTCTGCCAAGCGCCGTTGAATTCCGTCCAGCCGTTCTCGAGTGATGCCCGGACAAACGTGTTTTAGTTTTTTACCCCCCAGGGGGGAACGGGGGGGAATTTCTGAAAAGTTGATAGATATAATTTTAAGTTGGGTGAAGACCTAAATTCCTGCCAAGCGCCGTTGAATTCCGATCAGCCGTTCTCGAGTGATGCCCGGACAAAAAAAGCGACATTCGGACACGATGACACACACACAGACACACACACACACACACACACACACAGGCAAAATTTTCTGAAGTCATTTTCGGCTTTCATGGGGTGTGAAACGTGAAGATATCGCAAAATTTTTCGATTCCGACAAATTTACAGACAAAACTCTGATTTTATTAATATAGATTATTATTGCCGAAACGTCAGTGGAGGTCCTCTGTTGTGGCTCAAAACGGTTTTGGGCTGTGTTTGTGCGTCTGTCTGTCGCGCGATAGCGGCCGCAAAAATAGCGCTATAGACTTGAAATTTGGTACACATGTTCATGAGCCCTACGAAATCAGCTGTATAGTTTTTCGTATGTATTCCATTTGTAGTTCGTATACAGGGTCACGCCAAAGTTTTTCTTATCATTACGGCCTATGAGAGGAATTTGTATGTATCGCGATAGCGGCCGCAAAAATAGCGCTATTGACTTGAAATTTGGTACACATGTTCATGAGCCCCACGAAATCAGCTGTATAGTTTTTGGTATGTATTCCATTTGTAGTCCGTATACAGGGACACGCCAAAGTTTTTCTTATCATTACGGCCTAAGGGAGGAATTTGTATGTATTGCGATAGCGGCCACAAAAATCTCGCTATTAACTTGGAATTTGGCACACATATTCATGAGCCCAACGGAATTAGCTGTATAGTTTCAGGTTTGTATTCCATTTGTAGTTCGTGTACAGGGACACGCCAAAGTCATTCTATCATTACGGCCTATGGGAAGAATCAGTATGTACCGCAATAGCCACCGCAAAAATCAAGCTATTGACTTCCAATTTTTACCGAAACGTCAGTGGAAGGCCTCTGTTGAGACTCAAAAGGATTCTGTGTTCCGTCTGTCCATCTGTCTGTCTGTCTGTCGTGCGATAGCGGCCGCAAAAATAGCGCTATTGACTTGAAATTTGGTACACATGTTCATGAGCCCCACGAAATCAGCTGTATATTTTTTGGTATGCATTCCATTTGTAGTTCGTATACAGGGACACGCCAAAGTTTTTCTTATCATTACGGCCTAAGGGAGGAATTTGTATGTATTGCAATAGCGGCCACAAAAATCACGCTATTAACTTGGAATTTGGTACACATATTCATGAGCCCAACGGAATTAGCTGTATAGTTTCAGGTGTGTATTCCATTTGCAGTTCGTGTACAGGGACACGCCAAAGTCATTCTATCATTATACGGCCTATGGGAAGAATCTGTATGTACCGCGATAGCCACCGCAAAAATCAAGCTATTGACTTCCAATTTTTACCGAAACGTCAGTGGAGGGCCTCTGTTGAGACTCAAAAGGATTCTGTGTTCCGTCTGTCTGTCCGTCTGTCTGTCTGTCTGGCTGGCTGGCTGTCGTGCGATAGCGGCCGCAAATATCACGCTATTGACTTGAAATTTGGTTCACATGTTCATGATCCCCACAAAATTAGCTGTATAGTTTTTGGTATGTATTCCATTTGTAGTTCGTATACAGGGAAACGCCAACATTTTTCTTTTCATTACGGCCTAAGGGAGAAATTTGTATGTATCGCGATAGCGGCCACAAAAATCACGCTATTGACTTGCAATTTGGTACACATATTCATGAGCCCAACGGAATTAGCTGTATAGTTTTAGGTGTGTATTCCATTTGTAGTTCGTGTACAGGGGATACGCCAAAGTCATTGTATCATTACGGCCTGTGGGAAGAATCTGTATGTACCGCGATAGCCACCGCAAAAATCAAGCTATTGACTTCCAATTTTTGCCGAAACGTCAGTGGAGGCCCTCTGTTGAGACTCAAAAGGATTTCGTGTTCCGTCTGTCCGTCTGTCTGTCGTGCGATAGCGGCCGCAAATATCACGCTATTGACTTGAAATTTGGTACACATGTTCATGATCCCCACGAAATTAGCTGTATAGTTTTGGGTGTGCATTCCATTTGTAGTTCGTGTACAGGGACACGCCAAAGTTTTTTTTATCATTACGGCCTATGGGATGAATTTGTATGTACCGCAATAGCGGTTGCAAAAATTCTCCGATTGACTTGCAAATTGACCCATATATTCAGGCTCGGTATAAAAATAGCTATTTATTTTCTTAGGTCTATACTTTTTATGGCTTGTATACAGGGACACGCCAAAATACTTCACATTACGGCGTATGAGGTGAATTGCGTTTAAACGCATTTTAACATCTTTACTTTGCAATCAAGAAAATTAAACTAGCGTACGTGAGTAAGATGTTTAAACTTATGTTGTTTGAAGAAAATATGCGCTCTTAAGCTGTCTAATTAATGAAACTTACAAAAGTGTTCTGACAATGTCGCGTAGTCATCCAAACGATGTTAAATTTGGAACAATTATTAATTTTAAACGCAAGTAAGCTGAATAGTTTTTACTGGTGTATACAATGTTTATGGTTTGTTTACAGAGACACGCAAAAGAATTTCGTAGCATTAGAACCTATGGACAAACTTTTATTTAAGCGCGCACTTTAATGCGTTTATTCTGAATTGAATTTAATAAAATTAACATACATTATAAAGATGCTTAAAATCATGTTTACTCTTAAAAAAGGTTATGTATAGACTAAATAATTTATGGGACCACACAAAATAATTCCGAGTATGTACTGTAATCATCCAAATGATGTGAAATTAGTTTGAAAAATTAATGAGTTATAATTAATTAGGTTTAATCTTATTATTGGCGTTTATAATGACTGTGGCTACTTTTCCGGGATACAAAAATAATTTCGTACTATTACGGTCTATAGTCGATATTTCTTAAAAGTTTATTTTAACATGCTTACACCCCATCAAATATAATGAAATTTTGTTAGAATTTTAAAAGCATGTTTTCTTGTTGATAATCGTGTGCATAGAATTCGAAATTAGTTTAAAGGTTACGCAAAATATTTCCGATATGCTATGTAATTTTTTTGTATGAAATTTGGAAGTTATGAAATTTGGTATTTATGAATTTCAGGGAAATAATACAAGACCGTTGTTTATTAAGAATACATATTGATGCGTACTTGGTGGGTCCGTAAGTTGTCCGAGAATGAAAGGCAAAACTTGCAAAAATTCAGTGATGTATTCACAGGAAGTTTCAGAAAAATACAGGTCTATAAACCAAATATCAGCTTCAATTCAACTAGTAAACACAGCTTAAACAACAGCCGTTAACAGCAAATCAACAGTACAAACTGTTTAGCAATAACACATAAAGAAAGTCTCATCTAAAGAGGCTCAAAGCAAAGCAAGCATTTGACGAAACTGACACAGATCTGAGACTGACCGCCTTGGCGAAAAAATGCTCCTTTTATACTTTTCTATCGAACACAGACTGTTCTGGAAAATTCTCGTATCTCATAATGAGATTAGAGCTTCCATCTTTGGTATATCCCTAATAAGGATTTTCTCGCCAAGATCGCCAAAAAATCGCCAAGGAGGAAAACAGTCGCCAAATTTGGCGCCAAATCCATTTCTTCCCTTATTGGAGCTTTTTTAAGTGTTTTTAAAGGAAAATTAGGCTATTTTAACACTAAAACGACTAGAAATGCACAAAGTTAGCATTCTATTAACTTTACTAAACCTCTTTGAAAGAATTGATACAAAAATAAATGAAATTATTTACAATTCCGTTACACTTTATAAGATATGCAAATAGAGACACAGCGGGGGGTTGAGGGGGGCGGCAGTTCCCCTCAGGCATGTATCTGATTATGGTAACAAGTCGATCGAATCAATAGATACGATTATATAGTAAGGAATAAATAAAAATGACCTATTGAATAATGTCTGATGTAAATAGGACGTTGAGGCTCCTGATCTGCAGATCCACTAGTTATAGTTATTTTTGTCCCTTAGTGTGTTTAACAATCTTGAAATACAACCGGAACCTAGGAAACCCATCCATGTTTCTAAGTTCAAGGATGGAACATGTTCGCAGAACTCATACCACTGTCAATGTAACAAATTTTTTTACTTCTTAAATCAACGATATTATAGGTAGAGAAATTTCTTAAACAAATACCGGTATGAGTTCTGCGCCCGTGTTCCATCCCTGCAAGTTCTTTAATTTGAAGAATTGATTGAAATATGCCTTCGAAGTTGGAAATTGGATGTGGGGTGATAGTAGGCCAGTATTGTAAAGTTTAAAACAGTTCCAAGTGTCATAAAAACCAAGTTTTCAAATTTCCGAGGATATGGAACTCTATTGAACTTACTTTTAAGACAGATAGAAAAGAACAATGCCTCAGGGATTGAGAACATTGATCAAAGTTCGAAAGCTAATACTGTTTGTTTTGCTTGCGTGTAGAGTGCTCAGATAAAACGCTGACACAGTTAATGAGGAATCCAAACCCAGAATGGTGGAATTGAAAAAGATTCTGCTGATGGTAGCTTGTAGCCAAACGGAACTATTGATTGACTTCAAATATCTTTTTTTTTTTCTTTTTTTTGAGAATTTACATTATTTAGTGATGTGAAAATTTAATAATATATTTAAAAATATAGTGACCAAACAAGCAAGTATATGTCTTATTAGTTTCAAATTAAATAAAAAATGTTCAGACTTCATTGTAGATCACCAAAAATTTTTCGCGAACTACAAGTTGTCTACGGACCACCGGTTGATGATCGCTGGTCTAGAAATTTTATTGATTTAATTTTATGTTTAATTTGAGTTAAAATGAAATTAGAAGGATATCCTAATGTAAATCGAACGGATGATTTATTATTAATGTAGAAAATAACTATATCATCAACATATCGGTAAAGTCAAATATTGTCATGACTAAATTTTCACTCATAATAGTGAAGATAAAGATCAAATAACATACTGGTGCTGCATTCTCCTTGCGGTATTCCACCTGTTATGAAACTAAGAAAAGTTTTAAAATTTTCTGCATTAAATTTGATAGATAATTTAATTTTTTATTTATTAAAAAATCATTTATTTTGATAAAGGTTTGAAAATATATTATTAAACAGATCTTGAAATTCATAAGTAAAAATTTTATTAATATATTGATATTTTTTTTAATGTGATTAATGATTTAATAGCTATTTTTAAAGCTGTGAATATTATTTCCTTTAGAATAATGTTATATATTTCTGAAGTTTATAACATTACTTTTTACACTTTAGAAATTTATATAAGGAATTTTAGGAACTTTAGAAGTTTAATGCTAATAAACTATTTCAGAAAATCAAGTAGCAGTTAATTAGAATTATTACTGTACAGTCAGAAAAAAAAAAAAAAAATGCCACCCCCTCCTCCCCACCTAATTTCAGCGTAATTATCGTAGAAACATGCGGCTGGTACCTATCGATCTGTAATAACATCTAGTTTATAATGGTGCAGTTAGATTTTGCTTAAGAGGTCATCTACGTATTAAAACAGGCATAAACTTCCTTCTGTTCAATGACAACCCCTATTTTTAACCTCATAATCAGATTTCTGAGAGTAAAGCGGATCGGAAAACCTATTATATTTCATATTAAAAATGCAAAACATCGTCAAACTTATACTGACAGAATAAAAAAGATGAAATAAAAAAATTAAAACAAATATAAATTTAAAAGACATAAAAATTAAAACAAATACAGATTAAAATAAGTAAAGAAAAAAAAGAAAAGGAAAGAAAAGAAAACTAAACTTTTTTTTTTCGAATAAAAAAAACAAATACAACACAGCGTGCTGTAAAATTACATCACCATTTACACCATCACTATTTACATTTTAAAGAGTGCCTAGTAGGTAATATGCATATTAACAAAAATCTAATCGGTAATGTGCATATTAATCAGGTAATTTGCAGATTTACCTAGGTAATTTGAGAAAGAAAACAATTTTCCTCATTTTAACGGATCACCCTAGTTAATGTGCAGATTACCTAGCTAATCTGCAGATTAACTGATTTCTGCACTTTAGCGGTAACATATTACGTGATTCCCTGTTATCGATACCGTATATAAATAGCGTCATAGATTCAGCATTTGATGAAAATTCAATGCAGAAAAATCTAATATATTTTCGATGTAGTTGAATATTGAAGAAGAGGTACAGTTTTGATACCGAACCTTTTTGGTAATATTTTATTTACTATCTATTATACACGTTTTCCAGAACATATATGGCAAAAGAAATCATATTTTTTTGGTGCTGAGAAAATTTATGTTCAATACAGTGTACAAACAATGGGCTCTTCCCACCGTCGTCTGCTCAATCACGTGATAGAGGAAAACGAATAATTGAATTCTGAGAATCGAATTCTGAGAATCGAATTCAATTAAATATTGTTCTTAAGAACAAAGATTTTAATATTTAATATAAAATGAAATAAAAGTAATATTGTGCATTTGTAAACAGTCGAATAATTGTATTTGTAAATTTAATAACTTTTAAAAAACATTTTATTTGTTTATTTATTTTTACCTATAAGAAACGATTTTTGTATATTGTAGTGTAACTGTAACATTAACTGATCCAGCAATAAATAATAGCTTCTTGTGGAATGTTTATGGATTATAATTTGAAATTTTAAAATGTTTTCATTTAATTTAATTGCATAAATGTGTTACAACAAGCTAATTAACTTAGTTACTGGTCTAAATGGATTTACGAAGTACGATATTGCACTGTCACTGACCAAAAATCAGAGTATTAAACATGTTCTTCATGAACATCAATAACAAACATAAACTAAATGATGATTGTAAATGTATACAGCAAACAAAAGATGATAAATAATGATATAAAATGTATTAAAAATGATGATTTCAGGGATGGAACACGGGCGCAGAATTCATACCACTCTCAATGTAAGAAAATTTTCTACTTGTTAAATCAACGATATTATAGGTAGAGAAATTTCTTAAACGGATTCCGGTATGAATTCTGCGCCCGTGTTCCATCCCTGTGATTTATAAAAAATAAAGCAGATTAAATACGATTAATCAAAAATAAGAATAGAAAATATGAAATTTCAGCAATCGCTATAGATAAACAAGACTTTGTCTGCTATTTGTTTTTCCTCTATCATGTGACCTCTGACGTCAGGTGGAAAGAGCCCTTTATGAAAATTAATATATATATATATATATATATATATATATATATATATATATATATAAGTGAATATTTAGAAATTGTACTTAGTAACTATAATAATACATTCTCTATTTTCATCAGCATAGGAAGCTTCAACTAAGATAAATATATTTTTTAATAATATTCTGTGAATAATAATTAAATTCTCGTGTGAAGAACGGACAAAACAACAAGTTATTAATAAAATCTTAAAAAGAAAAAAAAAAAAAACACTAAAATTAGTCGAAACCTAAGTTAAAGTTTCCGCTGTGTTCGGTAGAGATTTTCACATTTGCAACATGAGGAGTTCGGGTCCCCACTGCCATCTGCAGCTATTTTACCCTCTCTACCCCCTCCCCCCTTCACACAAGTAAGTTAGAAGTTTTGAGAAATCCCACCAGAGTGCATATTGCGCACTTTTATCAATATTCACATGCAAAATTCGCCATTCTAAGAAAAAAGCATATTCAAACTTGAAACTGTGTTTTTTGTTTCGAAGACTCCACTGGGGGTGGTTAAATTGCTTTGGAATGCATGTTGAGTACACATAACATACCGACACATAAAAAAAACCCGCTTTCTCAGATAATTTGGAGCAGAGTTACGCTGAAACCCTGTTTTTGCACCCTACTGCTTCTAAAGGGTGGAAAGAGGGGGAATTTTGGAGAAATCTCTTTATATTACGTTTTAGACACGTATAAAAGGCCCACACATCAAAAATCGCTTTTCTAAGATATTTTGAAGAAGATTTAAGCATGAAAATTGTTTTTTTTTTTTTTTTTTTTTTTTGTTCTTTCTTCCGACAGGAAAGGTAGAAAGTAATTTCACAAAATCTCTTTATGGTATGTGTATTGGGTATTTAGAACCAAACGACATCAAAGAGATAATTTGGAGCAGATTTAGTCTTGAAAGCGTATTTCCTTCCAACATTTAAAGAAAACGGGAGGAAGAAATTTCACAAAATCCAATTATAACTATAATACGATTGAAATCTTTTAGGTACGTATAACCAACCCACACATAAAAATTAGGCTCACTGAGATAATTTCGAGCAAGGTTACACTTGGAAACGTATTTATAGCCACCGCCTTCGACCCTAAAAGGGGAAAGGTAAGGAATTTCGTAATATCTCATTACAATAGATGTTGGATACATGTAAACACACCACCTACAAAAATTCTGAACCGCATCTCATATAGATTTCTCTGGACAAATTTATCGCTAAAAGAGGGGTCACGAATTTTCCCCCACAAAACGCCTTCCCTTCCCAAGATCGAAAACCAAAATAGGTTTCTGGAAATATGATAAAGAAGATGCATGGCTGTTTCAACATCATTTTTGGTAGAGTTGTCAAAAATCCGAAATTTGAGAAATTTCCCCACCGAAAATCTGCCCTCCCCCCTACCCCTTAAAAATCGAAAATTTCAAAATCGCAGAAAATAGATTTATTATTATTATTATTATTATTATTATTATTATTATTATTATTATCCTCTAGTCCACTCTTTCCATGTGCAATTTCTTCACCGTGAAGTAATTTGGAGCCGAGTTATACTTACAAACGTGTTTTTGCTTTCTATTCACCAGAGGAAAACGGGGGGGGGGAGGGAATTTTGTAAGAGGTGATACATATAATTTTAAGTTGGCTAAAGACCTAAATTTCTGCAAAGTGTTGTTCAATTCTGTCAAACCGTTGTTGCCTGATACACGGACAAGAATAGCGTTACAAACATGCGGACACAACGACAGACACACATACAGAAATTTTTTTATGTCATTTTCGGCTTTCATAGTCTGTGAAACGTGAAGATATCGCAAAATTTTTTGATTCTGACAAATTGACAGACAAAAGTCTGATTTTATTAATATTGATTTAATAGTCAGAAAATGTCAAATACTTTCATTTCTGAAAATGTATAAGCACTGCTGGGTCATATCTGAAGAACAAGTTGCAGCAGAATGTCCAAACTTGGTATTCTAAATGTGTATGATATAGAGATGCTACACTCAGCTTTTTATTGAGATGAAGCAAATGATTCGTGTACAGGGACTCCCAAGAGTATTCAAATACATTACGTCTATGGGGGGAAATTGTAGATGAGTAGAGTTTAACATATATGGACTGCACTAAACCAAATGAAATGAATATATATTTTTTATATGCGTAAAAACATGTCTCATGTAGAATACGGTAGGGCAATCATTCACTGTTCATTTACAGGGCTACGCAAAAGAACTAGATTATAGTGCGACAATAGCTGAAAATTGATGGAAGTGTATTTTAGGTTTATTACAATAGGATTATATGGTGCATCATGTGGTTTCTACATAATCTTCAAAAGTTATACAGGGCAGCAAATATTTAAGCGATAGCATTCTTTTTTATTATAAGTGGAAGTGCTTTACTATAATATTTTATCATGTCCAGGAAAACTACTCAGGAATTGAAATGAATTCCTCATAGACATGGGATAAATAACGTATGTTTTTAAGCTAAATATTCAACGCTTGTTTTTTGTGTATTTACACGTTTTGAGGGTACCTGATTACCGAAGTCAAGTTTTTTTAATGTTTGGTGTCTGTCTGACTAACTTAGAAACGAATAATTTCCAAAAGTTGTATTTTCAAATTAATATAAGTTTGCTGCTGGAAAAGTTTGATCAAGATTTCATAAGTTTCAAGGAATGTTCCAAGTAAAATTGTTTCAACAATTTTAAGGAAACTTTCAATTTTAATAACAGATTTAAATTCTATATAAATATAGGTGAAGTAATGAAACGGGGGATTAAGGCGGACGGTTGTTCCCCCCCACACACACAGAGAGAGAACCAATTATAATACAAACACTTCCGAAGCCTAATTTGAATTGTTTTAACGTAGTTTTACGTAACATTACTCGTTATCTTACATGTTAATCTCCAACCGCAACCTGTATTTAAAATATTAAATTCCAGGGTAAGAGAAAGTAGTGTGAGGGACACACCAGATTATTTGAATTCAAATTCCCCTTTCCTTCACAGAAATGGGATGCCGGTAAAGCAAATATTTTAAGCATCAACAAAAATACATTATACTTTTAAAATTTTGTTGATAAGAAAAAGTGAAGAAATTTGAAGTAATGATAAAACAAAATTTAGCGTATTCAAACATTATATAAACATAAACAAATAAATCTAGAATCCTGAAACAACTATTGTAATGTCAGAATTATATTTAAACACTTAGTATTCTATTAAAATACAACGAAAATTTAAAAAAAAATGACTTATCAATCAATCAACAAAGTAATGCACAAATGTATTTAGAATATATTGATAAATTGTAACAATGTGAATTCGAGGGAAATTTTTTAAAGCTCAGTCGCATTTGCATCTTTAAATTTTCCAAAATAATAAATAATAATAATTGTAATAGTTTGAGAAATTTTAATATACACTTAATATTGGCACATTTCAATGCTTATGTATGCAAACTTTCATAACTCTAAAGACACTAATTTCAAAGAACGATTTTCAACTTCCATCATCGCTGAAAAACAAACGATTTCAGAAAATTTAAATTGGGTATTTCAAACATCAATTGAGGGTAGTTTAAAAAGTAAAATAATAATAATAAAAAAAAGAAAATCAAACTTTAAATTTACATCTACTTTTTAAGATAGCACGCGATCATGTTTTATATAAAAATCAAATCATTAAATTCATATTTTTATTTATTTTTATTTCATATTATTGCACGTGCACTATTTATTTCCTAATTCAAAATTATTAAAAAAAAAAAAAAAAAAAAAAAAAAAAACGTTTTCGGTATCTCTTGTAACAATACTGATTATTATTAATTTTCTTTTCTTTTTCTTAAAAAAAAAAAAAAAAAAAAAAAAAAGATTTTGATGAAATTCTGGCAAAGGCAGAATTTAGTTTAGGACGGAGGACTATTAGTTTTTTTTTCTTCCCAATTATAACATCGCTTTCAAATTATTCAATTATATTTTCGATAAATTTTAGATTTCGATAAATGTCCAACTATCGAAAACGACAACGCAAAAATCCCTGTCTGAGATTAATAGGCCCTCAGTCCTAATAATATTGTGTTTAAATATTCAAATTCATAATTAAATAACGTATTGTGTAAAAACATGTAAATACTGTGATTTTAATCAAAGTGTATTTCTAAATTTCAATAGATCTCAATTTAACTCTTTTCATTCTTCATTTGCAAATTTTATTTTTTATTAATACTTAACATTTTACTCATAAAGCACATTAAATTAAATTGGTTGGCTTTCTGGGAAAAATCTTGACATTAATTGCTGAAGTTTATGGTTTTTTTCAATTTTTACTCATATTAAACGAAGGTTTTAGTTTTTATTCTAACAGCTGATAATAACTGTAAACTTATCAATTTTTTCATTTTCTTTCCAGACAACTTTTCCTATTATTTTTATACAGAAAAATTTCTACAATTTTTTGATCATCCCATTTAAATAAATATATATGTGTGCGTTTATGTTAAAAATAATGGATGCAAATCTTTAAAAACACAAAAAGAATAGGCAGCTATTCCAGCTCTCCATAAAATATAATTATACTTAAAATCAATAAAATATAAATTAAACATAATTATATATATGTTTACATAGCTGCCCAGAGCTGCCAACCTAATCCGGGAAATTGTTAGTACCGCCCCTTTTTCTACACCAGTCATTTCTTAGAGTTTTTTTCTTCTTAATTCATTGTAAATAAATTTGAAGAAAATTACTCTAAAAATTAAGTGGTATAGAAAAAGGGTTGGTACTAACAATTTGGCGGATTAGGTTGGCAGCTCTGGCTGCCATTATTTCTAATCTTTAAATTAGATTTATCACCAGTATTTTTAGAAAGGAATCTTACACATATATTTTCGACGAATCAATAAAATTAAATAAACTAGAAACATTTTTAAAAACTTTCCGGTATGAAGTCTCCGTTGCAAATAGCGGAAGACTTTGCGCTTATGTAATTATATTCAATGTAATTGCATTCAATATAATTACATTAAATATTCAATAATCCCAATATTCAATATAATTGCATTCAATATTCAATAATCCCAATATTCAATATAATTGCATTCAATATAATTACATTACAATATTCAACAATCCCAATATTCAATATAGCATTCAATATAATTACATTACAATATTCAACAATCACAATATTCAATATGATTACATTACAATATTCAACAATTACAATATTCAATATAATTGCATTCAATATTCAATATCTTTAATAATCTAATCATAAACATTTGCCTTTGACCTTTTAAATATGTTTAAATAAACTGTCTTGCACTGAACTGCAAATCAATATAATTTTTCTTTTCTCTAAATAGAAAAATTCAGTTATCAAATTGTATTGTATTTCATAACATTTAATACACTTTAAACACGCTGATAATATTTAATACACTGTAAACTAACGTTAAGTATGCTTTTGATATTTATTTTCCTTGTTTTAATAAGCAGGGAAATAAATGTGTAAGAATTAAATTATTATTACATCATTAAATATTTGTGTAAAAATTTTCGTCTGGGAAATTACTGTACCATGCTAAATAAACTTATGAATATCCCGAGAAAATAAAATGTATTCGAGCGGTCCATTTCAAATATATTATTTTTATATTTTGATACGCTTTACGAGAAACAGATATGTTAGAAAATACTCCCGGTGCAACTATATATCGGATTTTAAAGAAATATTTTAACGCCATTATTCTTTTGTTAAGGGAAATATATTTAGTCTTTAAGACATCTTTGAGAAAACGTACTTTAAATAAAATATTTGATGCTCTATAAATGCATGTTTATGTAAATCTTTATTGAGTGGAAAGCTTCAATTTATTTTGTTTTGAATACTCGAAAATTTCTTTACAGATGCCTTTAAGATAAATTTAGCATGAAAAATTATTTTTATTTTTAAATAAACATACAAATTTATATAGTGTAAGTGCATCAGTGATTCACACTTTTAGAGCAATCTCTGATGTTTTTAATGTTCTAGTCATCAGAAAATATTCTTAGAAATCTTAAATTAATACATATGGTATGAAAGACATTCAGAACCACATATATGTTAAAATATATACATTTGATAAGAATTATTTTTTTTAATGAATTCTTATTTGACACCCGTTCAATGTTCCAGTAATTGACACTGTCAGTTTTTCATTTTATCAGTAATTGGCACCCTATGTTCCAGTGTTTGACACTGCTTGTTATTCATTTTACCAGTTATTAACACCCCATGCTCCAGTGTTTGGCATAAAATGTTAAAATTCTCATATGTAAAATGTATGATTTTATAATTTTTCTTATTTATTAATTATTTCGAGATAGATGTCAATTACTGGAGCACCTACCCTACCTTCGAAAAAAAAAAAAAATCTTGTTCTACATATATATGAGTCTCAATCATTATTATTATTTTTTTCCTTTTCCTAAAAGCTTTTAATAAATTAGTTTTAAAATTCTAAATCAAGTAAAATTTAAAAAATTCTTCATTGCAAAATATGAAGAATAATTATTTTTTTTTATATAATATGAAAAATAATAATTTTCTTTAAATTAGAGAATGCTTTTTCTCAGTAATGACAAACAAAATTATTTTAAGCAATAATCCCAGAGTAAAAAAATATCGAAATTTAATTGATAACTTCAGATAGCAAGCGTTTATTATCGATTTGATCCGCATGATTTTTCATACCGGAATTTAAAATTAATAACTATAGATTTTAAATATTTTAAGAAATCTTGTACGTTGTTCACTCAGAAAAAAAATATACCGCCTTCATCTAGAATGAATAAGTGGTCATTTTTTAAATCCTTAAACTAGAAATATAGATTTACGAGCTATGCACACGAGGCACGTCAATAAACTGAATAGACGAAATGGTCGAGAATTTCTAATCTACACATTTCTAAATGGTGAAACAATATTCTGAATCTTGTATTACGAGAAATTCTGGCTTGATTTTCTAGAATTGGCTCATAAACCAAGATTATAGTTACTGAAACCCGCCTATTGTATTCACATTTTTGGAGATATTTTCAAATAGATTTGTCCTGGATAGTATAGGCAAACGCTCAAGAATTCTAACAGAGGTCTCTAAAATTCACTTTCGAAGGAGACAAGAAAATTTTTTATAAGAAATTTATAAGGATGACATAGAACTATTTTTTCTAGAGCCACAATTTAGATTCTGGGTGTCAGTTATAGAATTTTTTCTCAGTGTATAGGCGTACCTTATACTCATAGCTCGGAAATCTATATTTCTAGTTTAGGGATTTAGAAAAGGGCCACCTATTCGTCGTAGATGAAAGCGATATATTTTTTTTTCTGAGTGTTTATTCAGATTACAAATATCTTCATAATTGGTTGAAATTACCTATATTAATATTACATTTAGAAAAAATTTTTTTGCCCTAAACATATTGACCAATATTTCCAATTTTTAAATCAGATTTGTTACCAGAACTTTTTGACAGAAGCACTTTTTATTAATTTTCCATGATTAAATAAAGTGGAAAATGTTACAAAAAATTTCTGGTATAAAATGTCCCGCCAAAATCGGAAAACTTGGAAGCATTAAATGTATGATTTTAAAATTACTACAATAAAAATTTAAGGATTTTTTTAGAATTTTATATTTTATAAAACGTTAAATAAGTTTTTCTTATGAAATGATTCCAGAATAATTGGTCATTGTTTGAATGATAGTCCTTAAAAATACGTTGAACTTCAGGATAACTCTCCATGAAAATACAATACTTTATTTTTCTCTGCTTAAATAACTTTAAACTATGAAAATTTTCAAGCATTCTTAAGAAATTAATTATCTTGAAACTTACTGTTATTGATATTTGTCAGGTGAAGACAATTTTAAATAAAGGAAGCAGAACTTTGAAAACTTATTTAATTATATTTTTCCCGAAAGAATATTGGGTTTTAATTAGCGTCGTTTGAT
Organism: Salticus scenicus; assembly: GCA_963930645.1. Taxonomy (NCBI): domain Eukaryota; kingdom Metazoa; phylum Arthropoda; class Arachnida; order Araneae; family Salticidae; genus Salticus; species Salticus scenicus. Next base: position 47,758,079 of record OZ005660.1, on the reverse strand, counting down.
GTTACACTGTTTTGTATTATGTGCGATCCGGAAATGCTTTTCAATTAAAAAATGAAAAATAACAATTTATGCCTGTTTAAATAAGTTTTCTTTAATATTATTCAGAAAATAGTCACTTGCTGAAAAGTTAGGCCTACATTTTAGGAAATATTCTATAGTTCAAAATTTTCATTATGACATAGATTTTCTTCAAATGCATTATACCGTATTATAGTGAAGATAAGCCGCGGGCTATCTTTAAAAAAGCACCGATTTTTGGGAACTGCGGCTTATTTACCAGTGCGGGCTAACTAATGATAATGCCAAATTTCGTCAGCCATATTTCTTGAAACAGCCGACCTCTCCAGAAAACGGAAGTTTAGTATTCGTAGTTTCCCAAATATCATCCCTTTTTTTCCGCATTTACATACTGGTATATTCTTTTTTTCTTCATACGGAATTATTCTTTTAAATACTTTATTATTTTTATTTATAACTAATAATCTCTTATTTTGATTAATTTGCATATACGTCTGGAGTTCGTCATCTTATTCCCTTATTTTAGATTTTTTGCACCATTTTTGCATACTGGCTTTGTTTTATTTTTTTCTTTATACATTCTTTTAAAATAATTTATTACTTTTATTTATAACTAGCAGGCAACGCCCGCTTCGCTGGTCCCTATTTTTAAATGAATCATTATAATTACTGAATTCTCAAAATTGCATCAATTTTTATCACGTGAAAAAAAAAAAAACAGAAAAAAAATCTTATTAGGAAAAATGTCGCACCGGGTTCTCACTGCTTTCGGAAAAAATTCCCAAAATGCTCTAACTCTTATTTCTATTATTTTCCCCCTTTGCCCCCCCCCCTTCCGTCTATCCTAATAATTTTAAAAATTCGAAAGTATCCGCAATCGATTTGTAGGTATCGAAAACCTCTATATACCAATTTTGAATGCTCTAACTCTATTCTATTTTGTTTGCCCCTCCGCCCCCCCCTTCCCGGCCCTCCTAATAACTATACACTTTCGAAAATATCCCCATTCGTCTTGCTGGCCTCTAAAACCTATCTGTACCAATTTTGAACGGCCTAACTGTACTTCTATTTGTTTTTGCCGACACCCCCCCCCCTTCTCACCCCTCCTAATAATTTTAAAAATTCGAAAATATCCGAAATCGATTTGTAAGTATCGAAAACCTCTATATACCAATTTTGAACGATCTAACTCTATTTTTAATTTTTTGCCCCCCCTCTCCCCTCCCCCTTCTCGCCCCTCCTAATAACTTTATACTTTCGAAAATATCCCCATTCGACTTGCAGGCCTTTAAAACCTATCTGTACCAATTGTGAACGGCCTAACTGTATTTCTATTTGTTTTTGCCCATAGCCCCCCCATACTGCCCCCCTTCCTACCTCTTCTAATAATTTTACAAATTCGAAAATATCCGCAATCGATTTGTAAGTATCGAAAACCTCTATGTACCAATTTTGAACGATGTGACACTATTTTTTTTTTTTTGGCTCCCCTCCCCCCCCCCCCCCCCCCAAAAAAAAAAAAAAAAAAATGGAAAAAATCAAAAAATGAGTTTTTGGAAATATTTTCAAGAAGACGCTTGGCGTTTTTTTTTTTTTTTTTACATCTTTGAGCTATTACTTTTACTCGAAAATCCGTATTTTTCTAAATCATTTATAACCCCTTCCCCCCTAAAAATCCAAAGGGGGAAGGGGATATTATGAAAATTCCAAAATCGCAGAAAATGATTTTTTTGTTTTCAAGTCTAGTCTCTCCCTCTGCAATTTCTTCACCGTGAAGCAATTTGGAGCCATAAAGGTGGTTTTTGCCTTCTGCACCTTCGAAAATCATTTTCAGCCCCTCTCCCCCCTTAAAAATCCAAAATTCCAAAATCGCAGAAAATGATTTTTTTTGTACTTAAGTCTAGTCTCCCCATCTGCAATATCTTCCTCGTGAAGCAATTTGGAGCCGAGTTATGCTTATAAAGCTGTTTTTGTCTTCAGCAACTCCGAAAATCATTTTCACCCCCTTCCCCTCTTAAAAATCAAAAATTCAAAATCGCAGAAAATGATTTTTTTGTATTCAAGTCTAGTCTCCCCATCTGCAATATCTTCCTCGTGAAGCAATTTGGAGCCGAGTTATGCTTATAAAGGTGTTTTTGTCTTCAGCAACTCCGAAAATCAATTTCACCCCCTTCCCCCGTTAAAAATCAAAAATTACAAAATCGCAGAAAATGATTTTTTCGTATTCAAGCCTAGTCTCCCCATCTGCAATTTCTTCCCTGTGAAGTAATTTGGTGCCGAGTTGTACTTATAAATGTGTTTTTGCCTTATGCGCCCCCGAAAATCTCATTTTTACCCCCTACCCCCCTTAAAAATCCAAAATTCCAAAATCGCAGGAAGTGATTTTTTTGTATTCAAGTCTAGTCTCCCCATCTGCAATTTCTTCACCGTGAAGCAATTTGGAGCCGAGATATGCTTATAAAGGTGATTTTTGCCTTCTGCCCCCTCGGGGGGGGGAACGGGGGGGTATTTTGCAAAATCCCGTCTTAGTGAGCGTCAGGGTTCTAAAATCAATCTGCTCACCAAAAATTGCGACTCTATTTCCCATAGGATCGCCACAACCGTGTTGAGTCAGTGAGTTTACTCTTTTATATATATAGATTAATTATGTTTATGACTTTGCATATAGGCCCGGATTCTGCCATCTCGTACCCTTGTTTCTCATATTTGTTGCATTACAGCTGCATAATGGTATAGTTTGATTTTTTCTTTATATAGAATTATTTTTTTAAATAATTTATTATTTTCATTTATAATTAATAATTTGTTATTTTTATTAACTTACGTAGATGCCAGAAGACTGCTGTCTTGTTTTCTTATTTATCTGTTACACCACGGTAAGAATGATTGCATAAGCCTTCCTTCAGGTGCGGTTTATGTAAGAGTATAAATTTTTTTCGTAATATTTTAATAAGCTGCGGCTTATCGACCAGTGCGGCTTATATACACAAAATTACGGTATATGTATTTTTCTTATCTATACATTCTAGAGAAATATTATTTTTGCACCCAAATTTCCGAAAATATAGTTTTTGCTTAAATTACATGTTTTGAGATGCCACAAAATGAAAATATAGATTTTTAGTGATTGGGCTTTATTGCGTTTTCATGTGAGTGCCTGACCGTGTGACTCTTATTAACGTAACTTGAAAACATGTAATAGCAGAAAGTTCGGTGTGCGTAACTTATGTAATAAAGATACATTACTTGAAGCATTTTATTGGGACCAAACGAGTGGTTCGTGTACAGAGACGTAGAGAATTGTTTACTTGTATTACGAATCTAGCCGGATTGCGAATATTACAGTACTCACAGCCACAACGTGATTCATAAAAAAAAAAAAAAAAAAAAAGAACTTGTTATAAATCTGCAGACCCTATGCACATAAGCTTACTGCAAGTTCCGATGATTTTGTGTGAGAGGGAGTCTGTATAAAAGAAATATTGCAGACAATATATGGTGCAGTAGACATCGACGGATTGTTGAAACACAAAATAATACATCTGTAACAGTGCATCAATATACTGCCAATTAACGAGGTGAAGCTGAATGATCCGTCACACTGAGAATATATATATATATATACCGCCTTCATCTAGAATGAAAAAGTGGCTATTTTCTAAATCCCTTAACTAGAAATATAGATTCACGACCTATGCACATAATGCACGCCAATAAACTGGATAGACGAAAGGATCGGGAATGTCTAGTCCACGTATTTCTAGATGGTGAAACTGTATTCTGAATATTCAGAATATTCTGAATGTTTTGTATGGCGAAAAATTCTCGTTTGATTATCTAGAATTGGGTCATAAACCAAGATTATAGTTGGCGAAACCCGTCTTATGTGTTCGCATTGATTTTATCTCCATAATATAGAGAACTCGCTGGAATTCTAATAGGGGTTTCTAGAACTTGCTCTCAAAAAGAACTATAATTTATAAGGATGACATGGAACTATTTCCTAGAGCCAAAATTTAGATTCTAGATGTCAGTTACAGAATTTTTTCACAGTGCACAGCCAGACGGAACTGGTGTCAAGGGATGAAACACGGGAGCAGAATGCATACCACTATTAATGAAACAAGTTTTTCTACTTCTTAAATCAACGATATTATAGTTAGAGAAATTTAACTATAACTATAGTTAGAGAAATTTAACTATAACTTAAACAAATATACAGGTATTGGTTCTGCACCCGTGTTCCCTCCCTGGGTGTCTCTCATCTCACACAGTCGCACCCTACTGCCCCAACTCCCGGATTTCTTGGTTCTCTGATTCTCTCCAGCTAACTGCTTTCACACTCGCATCACTGTGTCGCTATTATGCTCAATACGAACTGGTATTGTAATATAAGAAAGATTCTTATCTGAAAGCTTGCATTTGATGAAAGTTTAATCTTAATAATGTGATTCCTTTAAAGTGTTGAAGTTTTTACAATTATGAGTCTATCTCTCTTTCTGTCTCAATACATTGTATGTATTAAATTTGATCACACGAAAAGAATATTTTTCAAGGTCACTTAATGGGCTCTCCTGACGTCAGAGGTCACATGATAGAGGGAAAAAAAATAGTAGACGAAGCCTTGTTTATCTATAGCGATTGCTAAAATAACATATTTTCTATTCTAATTTTTGATCAATCGTATTTAATCTGTGTTATTTTTTATACATCATCATATTTAATCCATTTTTTATCATTATTCATCATATTTTATTTGCTGTATACATTTACAATCATCATTTAGTTTATACTCGTTATTGATGTTCATGAAGAATATATTAAATACTCTGATGTTTGGTACTTAAATCAGTGACAGTGCAATATCGTACTGCGCAAATCCATTTAGACCAGTAACTAAGTTAATTAACTTGTGGTAACACCTTTATGCAATTAAATTAAATGGAAAAATTTTAAAATTTCAAATTATAATCCATAAACATTTCACAAGAACAAGCTATTATTTATTGCTAGATCAGTTAATGCAAAGCTTTACAGAGTATGCTCGTTCACGTAATGTTAAAAAACGTCGCAAAGTAAACTCGACGTTAGTGCTTCTCGTCGTGCAGTGGCTGCGGTACCCAAATAAACGTTGTGAAAAACCCGCCTCTGTTGTGCTTTCTTTAAAAATGTTATCTCTTATGTTTTTAATGTAAACAAGAATTAATTCTAACCCTAAATGAACATTATAGATGTGATTATTTATTTGAAATTATTAGCGTACATTTGACTTTAAATACAAAATATGTTAGATGTTAGTTAATAATCTCAAGTAAACAATCACTTTATTAGTAGCTAACATCTAATATATTTCGTATTTAAAACCAAATGTGCGCGAATAATCTCAAATAAATAATCACATCAGTGTTTACTTAGAGCTAGAATTAATTAGTGTAAAATATATTTTTTTTAAATCGATCTTCTAATGTTGTAAATTGTATTATAAATACGAAAAAATTCATGTATTAGTAATTTAAGAAGAAATGTTAACGTGTGCAATTTCCAAAATTAAAATTTTGGTAAAAAAAATTACATTTTTGAATGTTCCATAAAATCAATCAGACGCAGACGAAACCATTCGCAAAAATTTTATCTTCTAAACAAAATATATTTGTAATCGTTTTATAACCAAATCTATAACTAAAGTAACATTTAGGAATGATAAAATAACATTTAGGAATGATCAAATATAATAAAAACTAACTTTTTCTAACCTCATAACAAATCAAACAGCCGAATTCAAAATTCCATAGATTATCTCTTGATCCGTAATGAATAAAAATTCAAGAGTTTAAGATTTCAATAATTTTATAAATTGTAAGAAGTATTAAATAATTATTGTAATAATTTTTAAGAATTGATTTAAAATATATTACTTATCTTAAAATACGGGAAAACATGCGAAATATGAATATTCTAAATATACATGAATTTTTTTGTTTAGATGAGCATTCGTTCAAACACTCTGTTCTATTTAAATATTAAATATGGAGCATCACGCGAGTAAACAAATTCTATTCGAGCATGCGCAGTTTCAGCTTGAGTAGTTCAGGTACCTCCAACACGAGATGGGTTTGTCATCGATCAGTGGCGTAACTATGACGTAACCATGACGCAACCATGACATAGTACGCTACCCATCGCTCCATTGTAATGAATACGCTTACTTTGTAAAACTTTGAGTTAATGTAACAGTTACTCTGGAACATACAAAAATCGATTCTTACAATTGAAAATAAACACATAAAGTGTTTTTAAAAAACTATTAAATTTACAAATACAACTATTCTACTGTTTACAAATGCACAATATTACTTATATATATATTGTTACGAAATTGTAAATAATTGTGTTTATTTTTGTATAAATTCTTTCAAAGAGGCTTAGTAAGTTGATAAAGTGCTAATTTTGTGCATTTCTAGTCGTTTTAGCGTTGAAATAGCCTTATTTTCCCTTAAAAACGCATTAAAAAGCCCCAGTAATGCACGTAATGGATTTGGCGCCAAATTTGGCGACTTTTTCCCACATTGGCGATTTTTTTGGCGACCTTGGCGAGAAAATCCTTATCTGGGATATACCAAATATGGAAGCTGTAAGTTGATTGGTTGACCGCTTTCTAGAGTTTTCTCGAAAAATCTGGGCTCCATGGAACAGCATATAAGGAGCGCTTCCTCGCCAAGGCAGTTAGTTCAGTTCAGATCTCCGCCAGCTTCGCTAGTGCTTGCATTGCTCTTGAGCCTCTTTGAGAGAGACTTGCTTCAAGTGTTATTGGTATACAGTTTGAACTGTGGATTTGCTATTGACAGCTGTTGTTTAAGCTGTGTTTACTGTTTGAATTGAAGCTGATACTTGGTTTATAGACCTGCATTTTTCTGGAATTTTCTGTGAATAAATTACTGAATTTTTGTACGTTTGGCCTTTCATTCTCAGACAACTCACGAACCCCCAAGTACGCAACATTTTTGGTGTCAGAAGCGGGGATTTGTCTGTGAATGGTTATAACTAGAGCTATGGAGGAACAGATGAAGAAACTTCTAGAAAGCTTAGCTACCCAGATGAATGAAATGAAGGAAGGACAAAGAGAGATGAAAGAAAGTATGGAAGCATCGCAAAGAGAGATGAAAGAAAGTATGGAAGCATCGCAAAGAGAGATGAAAGATAGCCTGAGTCACGAGATGAATGAAATGAAAGCCGGACAGAAAGAATTGAAAGACGGCTTGACTGAAGAAATGAAGGAAATGAAAGCAGTTCAGGAAAAGATGGAAGCCAGTTTGACCGAAGAAATTAAATCTAACCAAGATGAGATGAAGAGAGAGCTTTCAACGGTGAAAGAATCAATCGAGGGTAAATTAACAGTGATGGAAAATAGAATGGATGGAATAGAAGAGAAAGTTATAAAGATAGAGGAAAATTTTGAAGAGAAAGTTACAAAGATAGAAGAAAATTTTGAGGAGAAAGTTTTGAAAATAGAAGAAAGTTTTGAAGAGAAAGCTACGAAGATAGAAGAAAATGTTATGAAGGTTGAAGAGAGTGTTACGAAAATAGAACGGAGTTTCGAGGAGAAAGTTAAAGAAAATTTTGATCAGGAACTGAAAGGAAGGTTTTCAGAGATAGAAGGTAAACTGAAGAGAATAGAGGAAGATCTTGAGAGAAAAATGAGAGCAGAGTGGAGCGGAGAGGTAATAGGGAATGAACTGCAGAGCAAGATTCGGAATCTCGAAGAAAAGTTGGAATCCAAGCCCCAGGAAACTGAAAAGAAAGAGAGAAGAAGCCAGAATCACGAATTTATTAAGCTATCTACCTACGACGGCAGTTCCTCCTGGCATGTATATAAGACGCAGTTCTCCATCGTGGCTGAAGCAAACGGCTGGGACTCTGTTGCAAAGACGGCTCATCTGGTAGGATCGTTGCGGGGCGACGCCGCAGATATTCTGGAGACCCTTTCGAAGGAACAGCGATATGACTTCGAAGCTGTAACAAGAGCACTGGAGCTACGTTTTGGAGCGAAATGGTCCAAAGAATATAGTCGACTCCAGCTCAGGTCCCGTCGTCAGAGACCAGGGGAAAGCTTACAAGAACTGGCATCAAACATCCAGAGGCTTTCACATTTGGCTTTCTCAGACTGTCATCCTGAAACACGTAATGATCTGGCTCTGGAATATTTCATTGATGCTGTCGGAGATCCAGATATTCAAAAAGCCCTCAGACTCTCCGGCGTGAAGGATGTGGAGTCAGCCTTGGTGTATGCCCTAAAGCTTGAGACAGCCCAACAGACCTCCTATAAACATCGCCAGAACAGCACAGCAGACGAAGTAAACGGCTCTCAAGATGATCTTAAAGAGATTCAGGAAATGATTGCAGAAATTAATAGAAGGCTACGCATTCTTGAGAGTAGGAAAGAAAGGAAGACTCCAACAACTAAATGCTGGGGCTGTGGAAAAGACGGGCATATCAAACGAAGCTGCCCAGTAAGAACACCTAGAGACGCAACCAAGAATGTCTCTGCAGTATGCCACCCAGAAGGAGCTCGGGAAAATTCAGACGCATTCTTGCGGAAGCCTTCATCTGAAGATCATAAATACATCTCTAAAGCCGAGGATAAACACCAAAGAATAAAGCCAGTTGTTCGCCAAGTTACTGTCGCAACGCCATCAGAACAAGATCCCGACCCATGGAGTGACGAAGAATTTAGAAAAGCCCAGATGGAAGATCCTGACGTAAAGCCTATATTACAACTGAAGGAGACGACCAGCAACAGACCTACCTGGCAGGACATTTCTAGATTCAGTCCCATTACGAAAAGTTATTGGGCACTTTGGGACTCTCTTCATATCAGAAACGGCGTATTATACAGAAAGTGGGAATCTGATGATGGGAAAAGCTTCAGATGGCAGATTTTATTACCAAGATCAAAAATTCCAGCTGTTTTAGAACAACTGCATAGTAGCTCTACCGGAGGCCATTTTGGGGTAATGAAGACTCTGCAGAAAGTTCGGGAACGCTTCTACTGGTGCAAGGCAAAGGAGGATGTGGAGGAATGGTGTAAATCCTGTGATGCTTGTGCGGCACGTAAAGGCCCGCAGAAACGAAGTCGAGGAAGACTGCAACGGTATAACGTGGGAGCACCATTTGAACGGATTGCAATCGACATCTTGGGTCCTTTGCCACGGACCTCCAGTGGAAATAAATACATTCTCGTCGTGATGGACTATTTCACCAAGTGGCCTGAGGCATATCCCATTCCCAATCAAGAGGCATGCACAGTCGCAGAAGTCCTAGTGCAGCAATGGGTGTCAAGGTACGGCACGCCCCTACAACTTCATACCGACCAAGGTAGGAACTTTACCTCTGATGTTTTCAAAGGACTGTGTGAACTACTCGGCATAGACAAAACCCGGACAACACCCTTACATCCCCAGTCGGACGGCATGGTCGAGAGGTTCAATCGTACCATCCTGAATAACCTCTCCCTTCTAGTATCAAGGAACCAGCAAGATTGGGACTTGAAGTTGCCATTGTTCCTGCTGGCTTATCGAAGTGCTGTCCATGAAACCACCGGCTATACTCCAGCCCAGATGCTGTTTGGACGTGAACTTCGTCTGCCTTGTGATCTCCTGTTTGGTTGTCCACCCGATGCGTCTTCATCGCCCGAGGAGTACATCCAAGATCTCCAGGCACGATTTGAGGACGTACACAACTTCGCTCGGGAGCGGATTAACATGGCAACGGAGAAAATGAAGACAAGGTACGATCTAAAGGCTACACAAAATGAGTTCAAGGAAGGAGAGAAGGTCTGGTTGTGGAATCCTGTTCGACGCAAAGGACTCTCTCCCAAGTTACAGTGCAACTGGGATGGACCATACACAGTCTTAAAAAGGCTGAATGATGTAGTGGTGCGGATCACTAAAACACCTTCATCAAAACCGAAGGTGGTGCACTATAATAGGCTAGCCAAGTACCACAAGTAACGGTAAAATTAAAATTTAAAATGTAAATACTGGTAAAATTTGCGCATGCGCACTGTAAATATTTGTACATATTTGTGAATTTTGTAAATATTTCCCACTTAATTTATATTTCTATGTTATCTTTATGTGCAACTTAGTTTTTGTGTTTTTGATTGTGTAAATTTGTTTAGTTTCGCCTTTTGACCAAGGGTTGCACTGCCCGGGACGTGCAGTCCTTGGGAGGGGGGCAGTGTTACGAAATTGTAAATAATTGTGTTTATTTTTGTATAAATTCTTTCAAAAAGGCTTAGTAAGTTGATAAAGTGCTAATTTTGTGCATTTCTAGTCGTTTTAGCGTTGAAATAGCCTTATTTTCCCTTAAAAACGCATTAAAAAGCCCCAGTAATGCACGTAATGGATTTGGCGCCAAATTTGGCGACTTTTTCCCACATTGGCGATTTTTTTGGCGACCTTGGCGAGAAAATCCTTATATGGGATATACCAAATATGGAAGCTGTAAGTTGATTGGTTGACCACTTTCTAGAGTTTTCTCGAAAAATCTGGGCTCCATGGAACAGCATATAAGGAGCGCTTCCTCGCCAAGGCAGTTAGTTCAGTTCAGATCTCCGCCAGCTTCGCTAGTGCTTGCATTGCTCTTGAGCCTCTTTGAGAGAGACTTGCTTCAAGTGTTATTGGTATACAGTTTGAACTGTGGATTTGCTATTGACAGCTGTTGTTTAAGCTGTGTTTACTGTTTGAATTGAAGCTGATACTTGGTTTATAGACCTGCATTTTTCTGGAATTTTCTGTGAATAAATTACTGAATTTTTGTACGTTTGGCCTTTCATTCTCAGACAACTCACGAACCCCCAAGTACGCAACAATATATATATACATTAAATATTAATATTTTTGTTCTTCAGAACAATATTTAATTGAATTCGATTATCAGAATTCGATTATTCGTTTTCCTCTATCACATGATTCAGCAGACGAAACTGGGACGAGTCCATTGTGTGACAAATGTTGTAATTAATATGTGCTAAATAGAAAATACTTACAGGATCGTACTCTCTATTTTCAGTAATTAATAATTCATTTTAAAAACGCATCACCAAATTAATTAAATGATCTGATGAAAAAAAAAGGAAGTAGAATAAATGAAAAATAAAATAAAATAAATCGAAAAACCGCGGAGAATTCAATTGCTTTAAACAAACAGTAGAATCCATTCCTTCGCATGTTTTTATTTTTATTCAATTAAATTCAACGCAAAAATCACAACTTCTAGAAAATCAAATATTTACGTTTGATCAATAATTTAAATGATTTTGTTATAAAAGAAATTATGCACTTAAATATTTGCCGAAGAACTTTTTTTCTGTTATTCAAGAATGTATAATTGATTTTATTTATGGTAATTAAAAAAATAAATAATTAATCTTAACATATTAAAGGAACATTTAATGATCTCTTATCTTAATCTAATTTTTTTTATCTCCAAATTCCAGTTTCACAAATTTGGTTGCATTTTATTATTATTACAGGGGTCGCAACGTACCTATATTTTTATGATCATTTTATTATACTACCACCGTAAATTTCAAAAAGAAAATTTTGTTAACAGATTTTACGCTATAATAACATAAAAGCTTCAAGAATTTTTTTTTTCAAAACATTGTGGTGAAAGAATAATAATATGATCGTAAAAATGTAGGAATGCTCCGACTCCTGATTTATTATTATCAAATTACTTATGAAAACTTTGCTTTGTTTTAAACATCTCCTCTATTCATGTTCATGCATATTAATTCGCTCCTATTATACATACAGAAATACTCAACTTACACTAAAAGCACATAGCCTAATAATCTAACGTTATTGATATATTTTAAGTCAGAGCAGATATTTGATTTGTGTGAAATATAATCAAACATTTACCTGCCATAAGGCGGATATGTGAGATTGTATTCTAGACAGAATACAGGGGGTATTCACAATAATTTACTCCCTATAAATTTATGACTAATTAAAATATTTTATTGTATTTTAAAATTAATTTTAATGTATTGGTTCATTCAAATTATTTCCAGTGTATTTTTACTTTCCGAACATACATGTGTAAGAAAAGTATTGTAATCATGTCGAAAATTCAACTTTGAGCTTTAGATGTTTCTACACGTTTTGAAGTTACCTGAGTTTATTTTTACAGTGATGTATGTATGTGAGTGAACAAGATAGTGTCTAAACGCTTTGTTCGAAAGAGCTGAATGTTGGTACGTACGTTACAGGTCACCGTTGCACGTCCCCTATTGATTTTGGTGAATCTAGCACTTATGGATTTATTACAGAGACATAAAGAATAATTCTTTAACATCATGGACTATGGGCCCAATTTTTTCAAAGTGTGATAGTGTCTAATTGCCTTATTCTATTGAGTTGAAAACTTATACATTTATTATAAGTCACCGTCACACAAATTGTGTAGATTTTGGTGAATCTAGCAGTTATAATGTTTTTCACAGGGACACAGTGAAAAATTCTTTATTATTATGCTATATGGGCACAATTTTTTTAAAATGCGATAACGTCTAAACGGCTTATCCGATTGAGCTAAAAATTTATGTATATCATATAGATCACCATCAGATAAACTGTATGAATTTTTGGAGAATTTATCTAGCACCTACAGTTTTTTACAGGGATACAAAGTAAAATTCCTTATCTCTATGGCCTCAAGTATTTTAAAGTGTGATAGCGTCTAAACACATGATTCGATTGAACTAAAAATTTATACACATGGTTTAAGTCTCTGTGGCACGAAATGAATATATTTTGGTGAGTCTAGCTCTTAAAGATCTTTGAAAAGACGCTACAAAAATTTCCTTATCATTATGATCTATGGGCTCAAATTATTGAAGAGCAATAGCATTAAATTAAACTGAATGCTGTACAGAGAAAAATACTCAAACAAACTATTATAATTTTCTCTTTTGTTTGTTCAATGATTTCTCTTACTTGAATTTATTTATGCAGTTGTTAACTCTTTCAGTCGCAGTGTTTCCGCTGATGGAACACCTAATTTTAATTCTCAAGTGCAAAAACTCATCTCGGAAATTTTTTATCAAAAATTTACATTTATAACATAGCAGAAAAGACCCTTTTTTTAAATCTGAAAATTTAAAATTTCTTTTATTTTAATTTTGTTCGTAAATTCCGGTGGCAGTGTAATTTAAATGATCCTTATTACCCTGTGCTGCAAAGGATTAATTACTTAATGTTCGGAAAATCGAGTAGAGTCACTCCAGATTTTTTTCTAAATAAACTTGTTATGAATTATTTGAAAATTTATGTATTGGGTCCAAAAATTCGATATCCAATTTTTACCTGATTTACAGGTTTTAAACGCCTTCTGAGTAAAAAAAAAATTAGCTTTTGGCAAATGGTCAGTGTGTGTGTATGTATGTGTGTATGTAGGGAATCTTCTGGCTATCATACATCCAAAACTAATGAAGATAGAACTACGAAACTTTAGAATTGATACAGGTATGGTGTACAAATAATTTTTTTTTTAATTTTAGGGAAAATTTAAAAATTGGAAGTGGGTCATCGGAAACCGAAAGTGGGACCGCAAGTTCGTATCTTAAAATCGACTCTAACAATTTTCTTCAAAGTTGCTATATAAACTCTGTTAGATGTCCTTTCAAAAGATATAGTTGGTTTGTTCAGGAAAATTGATAGGCGTCTATTATAAATAGCTCAATTTCAGGTTTCGCAAATGCGTTCCTTTAAAAATGGCTGGACGAATTTTTATCAAACTTGCAATATAAACTCCCTTTTAAATATCCTTTTGTATGTAATAATTTTTTTTGGTCAATAATTAAGGTAAAAGTTGATATCTGAAAAATGGTTCTAACGATTTTCTTGAAAACTGTTACATAAATCCATTTTAGATGTCTTGTCTCATGTATTACGTGGTTATTACAGGAAAATTAACGGTCATCCTGATTAGGCAGTTCAGTGCTAGATCTCGGAAATTGGTGTTTGAAAAAATAACTCTATGATATTTCTTCCTATTTTTTAATTCGTTATGTAAACTGTGGTTTATATGCCTTTATACGTGTATCAAGTTTTTCTTACTGAAAAAGTCTTAAAAAATGTATATAATATCTCCAGAAAATGCGTATACTATACGTGTAATAGTGAGTAATGAAATTCGTGTGGTTGTTTAACAACAGATTATTTAAATAAGAAAAAAAAAATCATTGAATATTATTTTGACATATTTTAGAGTAAACATTAAAAATTATTGAGGTAAATAAAAAAAAATCTATTTATAAATTAAAAAAAAACAAGTTATATTTATGTATTATTTATTTATTCATAGTGACTAATTGTACGAAGTTATAATACTTATTTAAATGCAGTTTCTTTAGAGGTATTCAAGGATTCAAAATAGATATCAAACTACGAAAACTAATTTCTGTATATTATATTAATCTTATTTTCTATTTAATTTTATAATTTTTAGTTATGTACTTTATAAAATAAACTTAATGTTTTTTAATTCGAAATCAAATATCAGTTTTTCGCTATTGGAAAAAAAAAAAAAAAAAAAAAAAAGAGCAGCAGGTTTTTTGTCACTCTTCTCTAAGCTTTGTACATGGTAAAAATTATTAATAATTTTTTTATTTATTTTTTGATAAGATTTTGATACTATACTTAGTTTTAATTGCCGATAAAACAATTATTCATTTATTTGTGAATTATATTTATGCCAATGAAAATTAAAAAAAAAAGAACAATAATTAAATTGAGTATGTAAGTTATAGCATAACTCAAGAGGAATTCATGATAAAACATTAAAGAAGGCCTAAAATCAGGACTGCTAGGCAAATACTACAATTATTTTTAACAGCACTAACTTTATAAAAGAGTTTATATAAGTTTAATTATAACTTTTTAGTTTTCATACAAAGCAAATGTTATATTAATAATATAATGGCGTACAAAATCAAAATTGCAGTATTTACTTGGAAACCTTGCCTACATCAATTAAACAGTTTCACAACGTCTAACACACCTGTATCAGTCGAATTGCTTCCATGCGCTATCACACTTACACTGGTTCGTTAGATGGGCAGGAATAATTCACGAATCATTTAGAATATAATGAGAAGAGAAAAAGAAAATATGCTTTCATCTAGAACGAATAAGTAGTCGTTTTCTAAATCTCTAAACTAGAAATATAGATTTCAGAGTTTTGCACACAAGATAAACAAATAACCTGGATAGACGAAAAGATCGAGATTTTCTAGTCTATACTTTTCTAGATTGTGAAACAGCATTATGAAGATTATAAATTCTCTGTATTACGACAAAGTCTTGTTTATTTCCTAGAATTGGGTTATAAAACAAAATTATAGTTACTAAAATTTGTCCTTTCTGTTCGCAGTAATTTACAGAGATATTTAAATGAGATTGGCCACCATAATATACATAGAATGCTGTCTAGAAATCTAATATGGAGTTTTAAAATTCGCTAGCAAAGGGAACTAGAATTTATAAGGACGATATGGAACTATTTTTTCTAGAGACACAATTTACTTTCTAGATGTCAGTCACACACACACGCACACACATATATATATATTTAGAGTATACGTATGTACAAAGTACAAATTCTTTGAATTTAAATATTTTAGTCCATAGTTCTATTGATTATGTTCTATTAGTATACGGAGGCTGTGAACGCCGCACCTCTGATTTCGAGAGTATTAAAAAACAAGAACTGAAAAGTTTGTTACGAAAATGTGGCAACAGTGTGTGCGTATGTGAATCAAGATGGACTAACGTTCCATTCTACATGTTTTTTAGAAAATACTTTACTTGATGTTAATTTCTGTATTCGTTATGTATTTTATGTTTGTGCCGTAAGTAAATATACGTTTAAAAGTAAACCAAGTGTGATCAGTGTCTTGATGTGTCTCGAAATGAATTTACCGAAAGAAAAGAACCAGGTGCGAAAAAGCAGGCACCACAGGTATTTTTATATTCTGTTAAAGCTAAGTTTCAAGTGTTTCCATAGAAAAATAAATAAATAAATACTTGTTAAAAAAAAAAAAAAAAAACCCTGAATTTTTTGAATTACAGCAATTCAAAATATGAAATCTCGAGCTATTTCCATATGTTGGAGAGATGTAAAATTTAAAGAATTAGTGAGACATAATATTTAAGAACTAATAATTTCTTGCCAATATCGATCAAATTATCGCCAACTGCTCATCGGTAAATTTCTCATTAATGCTTCAGGAGGATTAAAAAATGACTTACAATCAGTGTTACCAGAGCCATTATCGAGAGTTATTCATCACCAATAATTTTGAGAAGTGATATTTGCTATACAGAATAGACTATGAGTCTTCGAAGTGATTAGGCAAACGTTACAATTAAATATTACGGGTGATTATTGAATAAAAAATCCGTCAGATCTGGCAACCCTGCGTACAATATAAGGAATTTCGCTTGTAATTATTATTATTTTTTTTTTTTAATATTATTTCTCTAAATATGATTTCCAAATTTAACTATTAGTTGAAAATATCTCTAACTTAAATGATTTTTCTAATATAATTGTTTATTTATTTATTTATTCTTTAAAAAAAAAAACTTTCTGGAAAAAAAAAAAAAAAAAAAAAAAAAAAAAAAATTTAGAGTATTTAAAATCATAAACACATAACGCAATTAAAAGTGAAGTTTCAGAAAGAGATACAGAAACAAAAAGCATTTATTTTGATGAGACCGTGAAAATTTTTTAAAAATAATCAGACATAAATATCATCGAGACTAATGAAAAGTCCTATGAGATATATGATAGATTAGTAGGAATATACGGTTCGATGGAGATGAAACGAATATAAATGTGAATGCATTAAATGCTGCGACAAATGCCATTTTTATTTTATTCTTTATGCGTATTATGTCAGTTTAAAGATTGTGTTTATTTTCAGTCATAACACAAAACAGAAATATTAAAGGAAAATATATTTTTTATTTTTTACATTTAAGAAATTTGTTACATTTAAGAAATTAATCTTTAGAGAGTAACTTATTTTAATTCAAACAATTCTTTTAGAACTATTTAGAAAAACATAAAACTCTCTAGAAAATTCTAAATATTTTTTAAAGCTCTTTCACATGCACTTTAACCCTTTTCTTACCCGTGATTCCAATTGGAATGATAACATTTCTGATTTTCTTTCTTACCATCTAACACTCCCGCTGATTCAAAATGAACAATATTAAAATCTATATATATTTTCCTACCGAAAAATACCTATTTTGGATGACTTCACTATCTTTGTTGATAATTGGAAGTATATTTTACGCTGTTGTGATAATAATATCGGAATCAGTTTCCTGTTTTGGGCAATTTAAGTAAATTAACTGTTTGAAATATTTTTTATTTTATTTTTTAATGTTTATAATATGTATTTTAAATAATTGCAATATGTATTTCCTTCAAAATTTTGGTATTTTTATTTATTGAAAAGTTATGATTTTTAATGGCATCATAAAAAAACATCTATCAGTTGGTTAGCTATATTAATTCGTAATCTGCTATAATTCCTATTTAAAATATATATATATATATATACATTACGTTTAAAATAAAATTATGACTAAATATAAGATTTATTGTTTTATGGAGGGAAAAGTTGGGAATGAAAGGGTTAAGAAAGTTCTCAGTGAGAAAAAATTCTGTGATTGAGATCTAGAAATTAAATTGTGACTCTCATAAAAATAGTTCCATGTCATCCTTATAAATTCTAATCCTTTTTGAAAGCGAGTTCTAGAAACTCCTTCTAGAATTTTAAAGCGTTTGCCTATATTATTGAGGTCGAATTTATTTAAAATTTTCTGCAAATAAATGCAATCACAAGAAGCGAGTTTTTGCAACTATAATTCGGGTTTAACCAATTCTAGGAAATCAAGAGCGATTTTATTGACATATATACAAAGGATTCATAATACCTATAATATTTATAATATTGTTTTATGTTCCAGATGTGAATAGATTAGAAATTCTCGATCATTTCGACTATTCAACTTATTGGTGTGCTTTATACGCATAGCTCGGAAATCTATATTTCTAGTTCAGAGATATGATTACTTATTCGTTCTAGATGAAGGTAATATCTATATATACATATATATAGTATTTTTTTCAGCGCTGTTGCAGCCGATATATTTGGGTGTAGTTTTTGATTACGTATGGATTTAAATTTTGGATGTACTTGACTTTTGGATCTTTGGAACACATTATACACGCTTTGTTATGGTCTAGATTTCTGGGTTTTTTTTTACAAAGCAAGAATTGATAATACGAAACAATAAATTTATTTACATAAATTTATAGCTGTTGAACGTGATTACTTTTAAAATGTAAAGCGCATTTACCACATCTAACATATTCATATAAAAATTTCTCCTTTTTAACCCATAGTCCAAAATATTGCAGAGTTACCAATATTTTAATTTATTCCGGAGCATTTTTAGCTCCGTCTTTATTCCATATCACCTTTTTTAAAGAGCATACCTGCCAACATCCTGATTAATATCCCGTAGTATTGTTAGCCCCGCCTTTTTTTCCACACCTGTATTTTTAGAGAGTTTTTTTTTTATTATTATTAAATTCTTTTGGAGAATATTACTGTAAAAAAATATTGGTGTGAAAAAATCTGGGTAAACAATACTGCGGAATATTAATGAGGATGTTGGCAGGTATGAAAGACTAAATTTCTCTTATTTTTTCGTAATCATTTATTGGAGAAAATTATTTTATAAATAAAGTGGTGAGAAATAAAGGCGGTGATAAAAATGTTCCGGAAAAAATGAAAATGATGGTAACCATGAATGTTAGAGGTGATTAAATTCAAGTTTTTTTTTTTTTTTTGGTGAATTTTTCCAATATATTTATATATACAGTTATAATCTAAATTGCTTTTACAAAAAAAGATGGAAGATAACACCCATGCAGGCGTGCAATAATTACCACGAAACTCAATCGAATAGCATTCCACTTTGAGAGGCACAAAGAGTAAAATTGAATTTCATCATGAACTGAATTAGACACATTATATTCTATTCATCCAAATATCTAATTTATAAACCAAAATGTACACTAGCTGAAATCAGTTTTTAACGCGATATTTCCTATTGAAATAAATAAATAAATAAATAAGAGAATATTTGATTATTATTTTTATTAGGACTGAGGGCCTATTAGTCTCAAACTGGGATTTTTGCGTTGTCGTTTTAGATAGTTGGACATTTGTTGAAATCATTTTTCGATAGTTGGACATTTATCGAAATCTAAAATTTATCGAAAATATAATTGAATAATTTGAAAGCGATGTTATAATTGGGAAGAAGAAAAAAACTAATAGTCCTCCGTCCTAAACTAAATTCTGCTTTTGCCAGAATTTCATCAAAATATTTTTTTTATTTATTATTATTGAAAGAAAAAGAAAAGAAAATTAATAATAATCAGTATCGTTAGAAGCGATATCGAAAAAGTTTTTTTTAATAATTTTGAATTAGGAAATAAAAAGTGCGCGTGAAATAATATGAAGTAAAAATAAGTAAAAAAATGAATTTAATGATTTAATGTTTTTGTTTTTCGGGGGCTGCTCATGCATATAAAAAATGCGTAAACGAGTCGAAGAAGGAAGCGAAATAAGTATTAAGTTATATTACGATAAATACGATATATAATATGATACGATATATTAGACCTATCATCCAGGGTTAGCAGGCATTTTCCTTGAAAGAAATAGTTTGTTCGTTCGGTGCAACTTGCACATTAGTCCCGTGAGGTACAACTTTCATATTAGTCACTTGAGGTACAACTTTCACTTTAGTTCCGTCAGGTACAACTTGCACATTAGTCCCCTTTAATTCCCCCCCCCTTTTTTTTATCTTAAAGTAAAAATGAGGATTTTTTTTTTTTTTTTTTTTTAATAAACTAAAATTAAAAAACAAATGCATAGAAAAATAATGCTTGAACAATGTGAAATAATTTACGAAACTATTAAATAATTACGAGGCCACAAATAATGACGAGAAGCCATACTTCAAAATTTTCACACAAAACTTAATGAAGGACGAAATGACAATTACACATAACATAGACATATTACACAAAATATTGCATATTTAAGACTGATCTGTTTTTGCGTAAACACAAGAATTTGAAACTAAATAGATCATTAATTAATGTATACAGTTTACTGGTACTTGCATATTTGTGTGACGTCACTTACCAAAAAGACTTATCTACTGATATTCAGGAACACAAAGATGTATACAGGAATGGAACATTGGTGCAGAATTCATACCGGTATTTGCTTACGAAATTTCTTCAGCTATAGTACCGTTCATTTAAGAAGTAGATGATTTTGTTACATTGATAGTGGTAGGAGTTATGCGCCAGTGTTCCAAACTTGTGTTTTGATACCACATTACAGGCGTTTCTTTTACGTATTGTATGTTATGTTTATTCTGTAAAATACGCACAGATATTGTGTATTTACTACTAGGGTAGTACGCATATAAATACCTTCAATAGAAACAATCAAATTATTACATACATTCATTTTTATTGATAACATTAATCCGTAAAATGCATTTGATTTAAAATATAACATTTTCAAGAAACGCCAAAAGGTGTGTGAGGTTTGCGTTGACTCAGACTCCATCTTAACTTAGTTAACTAAACTACTTAAGTATTAGATATGAAATTAGCACAGAGACTCAGATATATAAAAATAAAACTAAGAGTTAATTAATTAATTTATTTTTTTATTTTAAGGACTGAGGACTTTAAGTCTCAATCTGAGATTTTTGCGGTGTCATTTTTCGATAGTTGGACATTTATCGAAAATATAATAGAATAATTTGAAAGCAATGTTATAATTTGAAAAAAAAAAAAAAAAAAAAAAAAAAACTAATAGTTCTCCTTCCTAAACTAAATTCTACTTTTGCCAGAATTTGATCAAAATCTTTTTTTTTTTTTTTTTTTTAAGAAAATGAATAATAATCAGTATCGAAACAAACACTATCGAAAAAGTTTTTTATTTTTTTATTTTTATTGTTATTTTTTTTTTTATTATTATTATTGTCTAAATTATGGGTTAAAAGACAGGATTCCTACAAAGGAAAATTTGGATACCACAATTTTTATATAGTAATTTTTTTAAGTAGATATCTGCAGATATAATTCATTAGTTAAATCTAAAATTACTGTATAAAAATAGTGGTATCGAAATTTCCTTTGCGAGAACCCTTGTCAAAATATAAAAAATGACTAAACAAAACTTTAGAGCTTAAGATTTTCCTGAAAAAAGTGGATATTTCACAGAAACTAAAAATAGGTTAAACTAACTGATCTTGCAAATAATACGTGTAATACTAATTATTAATTTATTAGGCTAGACAAAAGATAAAATATACTTATGTATAAAATGTAAAACCTGAAAAATCCTATAAAAAATTGCGGCTCATAATCTCAAATGCATCGGAACGATCAGAACGAAATGACAGAGCAGGTGATATGCACCATGTATTAAATCGTAAAAAAAAAAAAAAAAAAGTTCTATCTTATTTTTTATGCATGCCAGACAGTTAAAAAGATTTCAGCTTTATTTTTACCCGTAGTTCTAAGGAATATAATTTAAGAAAAAGGTTTTTTCACTTTCGGGAAATTTGGTAGTTTTTTTTTTTTTTTTTTTTTCTCTATTTATATGATGAGTAAAATAAAAGCATCTAATATATACATATATATATATATATACAGTTTTCAAGTGCGATAGGTTGTACAGAGCTGCCAACCTAATCCGGCAAATTGTTAGTACCGTCCATTTTTCTACACCACTTAATTTTTAGAGTATTTGTTTTCTTAATTCATCGTAAATAAATTTGAAGAGAATTACTCTAAAAATTAAGTGGTGTAAAAAAAATGGGCGGTACAAACAATTTGCCGGATTAGGTTGGCAGCTCTGGTTGTACTATTTCTTTCAAACAGAGAGTTTGCCTCGTTACTAATTTTTATCAATCAACTTGAATAAACTGGCAAAAAACAGTGTTTTTTATCTTGATATATAAAACAGAAAGTTGGTCATTGTATCTGTCCGAATTATTAGAATTTATTAAAAATTGGTACACTTATTAAAAAAAAGACAAAATATAGCTAATGCCGTATTTTTTATACTTCAATCAGATAACTGATTCAAAAGATTTCAAATAAAAAATTGCATTGTAACTTTAACATTATTAAAAAGAAAAAAGAAATACCAAAAAGAAATAAATAAATAGTAAATATATAAATATCTATTTGCTGTGTCAAAAAAAAAAAAAAAAAAAAAAAAGAAAGGAATGTACATACAAATGTTTTTGTAAAATAAATAAATAAATAAATAAAAATAAAATAAAATTGAAAAAAATCATGCTAAAAAAATGAAATAGTTTTAGTATTGTTTCTCTTGTCGAAATTTGAAATTTTGTACCGAAGTCACTCGGACGTTTCTTGCCAAAATCTTTACTTACGCAATTGTGATAGCCACTTAAAATGATAACAAAAAATTAAAAGCCACAATATATATATATATATATATATATATATATATATATATATATCAAAGAAATTTTAAGAAATTAATATAGTAACCGATACTAAGGAATGGAATACATTTACTTCATACTTTTGTATGGAAAGATATTTTAAAATAAGTCCTGACGTACTAAATTATATTCTGCTTTGTGTAGAATTTTATGTTTTTTACTTAGAAAGCAAAAACAGGCTTAGGGCCTTTTTATTATTTTTAAAATTTGTATTTTATTTTATTTTTTTCACTCTGGCGATAATGTATATTATTAGCAATTATGAATAGAAATTTTAAAATAATAACTTTCTTTATGTCTATATATATATATATATATAAGGAAATTTAAATATTTAAAAGAAATTTTTTATTGTGTCTGTTTTAGTTAAAAATCGATAGTTCATCTCGGTGCGTCCACACACAGACAGAGTCCAAGGAAATCTCTTAGTCATTTATATATATAGATATCCCCTAATTATTTAAGTGCAGATTACATTTAAGTAAAAATGTCTTGCTTTTTATAACGAACCAGAATCAATTACATGTAAAATTACCACGAAATGAAACTCAATATTTGTATTCACTTTTTTCCTACTTATTCACTTTTTTTACTACTTATAATATCCCATGAAGCTTCTATTAACTCAAATAAAATCAAGAGTTTATCTTACACATTTTCCATAAGTAGGGCATAGCATTTTTCCTTTATATTTCAGGGATGGAACACGGGCGCAGAATTCATACCGGAATGTGTTTAAAAAATTTCTCTAGTTATAATATCGTTGATTTAAGAGGTAAAAAATTTTCTTACATTGATAGTGGTATGAATTCTGCGCCCGTGTTCCATCCCTGATATTTTTTAATTTAAAAATTTTCTCTAAAGGTAAGTCATCTTATAGCTGTAACATCACATTATCATGTCTAACAGTGTTAAAAAGTGCATGAAGCGAATCATAATGGATTACTATGATACTAGTAATTATCCCAAAACTTTTTCTATAAATTACTATCCATCATTATTTTACGCTTGGTTCAGCATTTTAAAACTTTTTCATGCACAATTTTAATGTATGCTTTTGTATATGGAGTACACGCATTTAAAACTTCCATAAAGTTTTATTTTTAAGTTTTTCTGATTGTTTGTAGGAAAACAGTAATTAACTTTCATATAGCTTATATAATTTATTTCTTTGAATATCAAAAATGAAATCTCATTTTAATGAATAGTAAAAAAAAAAAGAAGAAGTAATTTTAAAAATATTTTAAGGTTATCTTTACCTCAACAGTAAAGCCTGATTTTTAAACATACGTTAAAAAACCTGGAGTGACTCCACTCGACTTTCCGAACATTGAGTAATTAACAGTTTTGTAGATAAAGTAAAGAAAGAGGAGTTGTTAAACAAACAAAAGGGAGAAAACCATAATAGAGTGTTTGAGTATTTTTCTCCTTATATTACACGATGTTTATGTAACGCTACTGAACTTTGAGCCCATAGATCATAATGATAAAGAATTTTTAGTTGTGTCCCTGTAAAAACCTATAATTGCTAGATTCACCAAAATGCTTTTAGTTAGTGAAACAGTGATTTATAATATTCATATAAATTTTCAGCTCAATTGAATAAGGAGTTTAGATGCTATTGCACTTTTAAAAATTTGGTCCCATAGGCCATAATGATAAAAAAAAAAATTTCTTTGCGTCCCTGTAAAAAAAACTGTAAGTGCGAAATTCACAGAAATCTATAGAGTTAGTGCAACTGTGACCTATAACATGTGTACAAATTTTTTGCTCAGATTAATAAGGCGTTTAGACGCTATCACACTTTTAAAAATTTGGCCCCATAGGCCATAATGATAAAGAATTTTTCTTTGTGTCCCTGTGAAAAAACTATAAGTGCTCGATTCATTAAAATCAACAGGTTTCGTGCTACTGTGACTTGCAACATGCGTACCAACTTACAGCTCATTCGAGCAAAGCGTTTAGACGCTAGCGTGTTCACTCACACACATACACACACATACATACACACACACATGCATATATCATCGTAAAAATAGTGAAAACGGACTCATGACACCTCGAAGCGTATAGAAACATCAAAATCTTAAATTCAGATTTTTGACATGATTACAATACTTTCCTCACTATAGTGTTCGGAAAGTAAAAATTACCATAATAATTAGGAAAAAAAAGAAAGAAAGAAAGAATAGAAAATAAAAGAAATTTTCTGCAGTTTGTTAAGGTTATAAGTTTCTTTCCTAATGAACTCACTTGTTATAACGTTCAACTATGAATATATTCTCGTAATAATATTTAAAGTACATATTTTGTTTTCAATTATGGAGAAAAACATCTATAAACAAAACCTATTGCTTTACATTTAAAGAGTTAAACTAAATTGCGTTGAGCCAGTTTACCTTCGCATTAGAGTTGTGCAGTGAGTAGTTAACAGGGGTTGTTGTCTAGGATTTAACCCTATATATAGTCCGGAAACATGCCGTCACATTTTATTATTAGGCGGAAGGGATGGTTCCCCCTCTTTTGAAACCTCTAGAAATCATGGATGATATTTCAGCAACGACGGGTTTCATGTACACCAGCTGCCATTAATGTACACGCCGGATTTTGACAGTTATTTATAGTGGAAGTCACTAAAATTACTATAAATTTTGCTCGTAATTGAAGCATTGTGAAGCATATGAATGATTTAAATGCATAACGCATTTAAATGTGCAAATGGAGAAATTTCGACATATATACTATAGTGTATCTGAATATATTTTATAGACTTGCAAACCGAATTTTAATGATAATAAGAATATTTTAGCTACGAATTATGATTTATGCATCTAACTAGTGTATGTCAACTGTAAAACATACTATGTGCAGTAATGATATTTTTAATAATACATATTCCAAATAGTTGTAATTTTTTTTTTTAATTAAAAAAAAAATATATATATATATATATTTAATTACATCTGTAACATACCAGATTCTTTTGCGTGCCCCTGTACACAAACCAGAACTTTTTTTATGATATTTTCCTTTAAAAAAATGCTACAATTAATGTTATTAAAATATACATTAAAAATTCCTTTACCCACAAAAAGACGATCACATTTCACGGACAATTCACAGAATTTCAAAGAAAAGACTCATATCCCCAGAAAAATGCTTTGGAAAGTATTTTCTTTTTTAAAAAAGTGGACAATACATGTAATTTTGAGGTATGAAACATTATTTTGAAGTGCATGTTGCTTATTTATAAAATTAACGAAAACAATCATTTTTTTTTTATATATAATTATATGAATAAAAGTAATATATATTAATAATAATAATGACCATCTTCTGTCAGGAACGATTCCGGTTAGACCGCTTCAAAACAAAACTTTTGGTAGCCTTTTTTTTTCTTAGAAATGCTATGTATTTTTATTTTATTTTATTTTTAGGACTGAGGACCTATAAGTCTCAATCTGGGATTTTTGCGTTGTCGATTTCGATAGTTGGACATTTGTCGAAATCTAAAATTTATCGAAAATATAATTGAATAATTTGAAAGCGATGTTATAATTTGAAAAAAGATAGGAAAAAAAAAAAAAAAAAAAAAAAAAAAAAAAACTAATAGTCCTCCGTTTTAAACTAAATTCTGCTTTTGCCAGAATTTCATCCAATTTTTTTTTTTTTTTTTTTTTTTTGAAAATTAATAACAATCAGTATCGTTACAAGCGATATCGATTTTTTTTTCTTTTTTTTAATAATTTTGAATTAGGAAAAAAAAGTGCGCGTGAAATAATATGAAATAAAAATAAGTAAAAAAATGAATTTAATGATTTAATGTTTTTGTTTTTCGGGGGCTGCTCATGCATATAAAAAATGCGTATTAAAACGAGTCGAAGAAGGAAGCGAAATAAGTATTGAGTTATATTACGATAAATACGATATATAATATGATACGATATATTAGACCTATCGTCCAGGGTTAGTAGGCATTTTCGTTGAAAGAAATAGTTCTTTTTTATTTTATTTATCTTTTCTATTATACCTGTAACATACCAGATTCTTTTCTGAGCCCCTGCACACAAACCAGAACGTTTTTTATGATATTTTCCTTTAAAAAATGCTACAATTAATGTTATTAAAATACACATTAAATATTCCTTTACTCACAAAATTGCGTGCTTTGGCAACTGGAGACAACATTTCACGGACAATTCACAGAATTTCAAAGAAAAGATTCGTATTAATAGAAAAATGCTTTGGAAAGTATTTTATAAAAAAAAAAAATGTGGACAGTACATGTAATTTTGAGGTATGAAACAGTATTTTTATTTGCATCTTGCTTACTTAAATTAACGCAAAAAACCTTTTTTTTTTTTTTTTTTTTTTTTTTTTAATTATATGAATAGACGTAATATGTATAAATATATATAAGCTTCCAAACTGGTTTTTGTGGCGTATTATTCATGTGTTTATTTTTCGTTCTTATTCTTATTCTTATTGTTATCATACACACACACACACACACACACACACACACACATATATATATATATATATATATATATATATATATATATATATATATATATATATATATATATAATTTTGTAAATGCAGAAAGCTAAAAATAACTGATTAATTACAGTTTCAAGAATATGATTTTAAAATCAAAATTGTGAGGGAATTTTTAACAGGAGTGTTGATATATTTTTGATAAATTCCAGCACTTAAAGGCACCGATATGCATATATATTTAACGACTGAGATGTAAAATGAGATGAGGATGATGATAATTAAATTACTCACTAAATTTTGGATTTTAGTAACTGACAAAAGAACTCATGGAAAAAGGAAGATAATAGCCAAGTTAACAAAGGAAATCTAAATATCAAGTCTTTAATGGATTTAAAAGAATCCTACAAAAAGAAAAATTAAAGACAAAAAATCTCTCTTTTTGCTCTCTACATATCGCACATGTGTAAAGCTATACATTTATGTTAAATCTCCCATTCCTGTTGTACCTGGAAGTTTCAATACCCAGTTTTGTACACCTGCAAAGAACTTTTGAATATATTACAGAATTTAACCAATACGCGGCACCACTGTAAATTTAAGGAACTTTTTAAAGTCACATTCTTATAACAACATCATCGTGAATCGTGTTTGTGCTGATTAATTGTTATTTAAAAAGAAAAAAAAAACCTGCACATAATCAATTATAGTCGTATATGTATTTAAATATAGTAATTTGATCAGTATGTTTTTGTTTCATATTGTTATCTAATTTCATTCTCTGTGTTCAAGTGTGATGTAAAATTGCAGTTTTGCAGATCTATGTACAGTCACTAAATGTTTGTCTATGAAACGAAACATACACTAAGCGACAAAAAAAAAAAAAAAAAAAGCCGCACTGCAGAAAAAATGACTTATATGTACATTTTCGATTAAATAATTCGCATTATTACACTCTACGAAGTACTTTATAAAAATCTGCATAAAACATACTTTTTAAACATAATGCAATAACCATACACTTTTGCATTCTATTATGATTTTTTATACGAAATAAACAAGTTATATTTTAATATGTGGAATAAAACTATTTATTTATTAGATCTAAGCATTTTTTTAATTAAAAATATGTATTCTACATTGGGTTAATTCCACCTTTATATGGAATTACTGCTTTAATACACAATGGCATAGTATTGTACAGTGTTTCAATATAAATCTCAGAAATTTCAATGTGCTACATATCACAAATATTATTTTCTAGTTCAGGCAGGGTTGTAGGCTGCAAATTTTGAATCTTTTCCCTCTCCTCTGCCTTTTTATAAATGAAACATTTTCGAGCGGATCGCGATTAGGACCATTTCCATGTCTGGTAAAGAAGAAATTTTACTATATCCTTTGTGGAATTTAACTTAAAGTGAAAAAAGATATGATTACTTACAGAATTATAGGTTCTCATGGGAATGGATAGGCAACTTTGACAATCTGAAGTGAATAAACTTACCACAGACGCCGTGTAGTGAGGTGCATTATCATCTTGAAATGTTGTTTGCGGAAATGTACAAGATACCTCCAAAATAGTCGGCCAGGCAACACTTTTATAAAGATTGTGTTTTATTTCGAGTTAATTGATCTCTTGAGCATAAAAGTTTGCCCGACTCTTTGAAAAGTTATGCTCCTCTGTACCATAATGTACGGAGAATGTGTCACTGTTTCAAAAGTGCGATTTTGATTAAGTCGGTCATATTTTTGTTGTCAGATCTGCTTGTTTTCTTTATCTCGAAATAAGTTAAACTTAACTCATCAGAGTTAAGCCCAGTTCAGCCCAATAATTAACTAATCATTTTTTAATTTTTTTAGCCATCTGAGGTCTTGCTTTCATAATTATCTTCACTAAGAATAGAATTTTTTCAAATTTTCTGTCATTTAAACCTGCTTTGTTCAATTGTTGCTGTACTGTAGTTAAAGAAATTATGCTGCTAAACACTTTTTCTGAATCTCTTTTATGGTCTAAATGTAATACAAACCGATTTTATAAGCAATGACTTTTTAATTTACGGTCATCTCGCTTGGATGAGCAACATGGCCGCCTTAAACCAAATTTCCAGTTTAAACGGTCAAAAAATTTTATATCTTGCTAAAAACCATTTTACCAATCATTCGTTAACATTTAATTATTTTGCCATTTCTCGTATTAATTTTTTTTTTTTTTTTTTTTTGATTTTTATTCAAAAATTAATACTTTTTGTGGCATCGTTAACTGCCTTTGTATTACCATTTTTTAAATAATTTCTAAAATTACAATCTACAAAAAAGAGACTTAAAATGTACAAAAAAGCCAAGCTCAAAGAAAGAGAATTGATTAAAGTTGTGTCTAAAAAGGGTGTGATATCAAATTCCCAAGCTTACATTCAAATACTTATTTAATATTCATTTTTAACTAAATTTTCACATGTGAATCAAGTGCCTTATGATATGTTGATAGAAATCCTTCTTACCTGTACTAAATACATCATAGCGTGTTTCTGAAAAATATTATTTTTATTTATGTATGATGGGCTTGGCGGCCATCTTTCAAAGTTTTACGTTAGTTTGAATTCTATAAATCTCATCAATTATAGGATGCGTTGGTTGATTGGTTGGTTAATTGAGTTTTATATCGCACTAGTGCTGCGCAATGAGAAATAATTATAGGATGGGAGGATGGGAGTGCGCCAAACTTAACACTGTTAAAACTTAAATTGATTCAACTTGTGTGCTTAACGGGGCTTTTCCGATGTTTTTAATGCATTTTTTTTTTTTTTTTTTTTTTTTAATCTGAATATTTCAACCCCTGTTGAATGGAATAACCGTATTATTTTTACGAGATATTTATTCCAAGAAGCTAAATTCAAATTGGGTAAATATAACGGGGGTGGAAGCTTCTATGATTCCCCCCTTTCTCCTTCATGTTTTTACGTTAATTTAAATTTTTATATTATTTATTCCCGGCATTTATAGGATGGAAGTGCACTTAATACTAAATAATTATAAGAAATCATGTTATCGAAATATTTCCGTCTCTGCTGAATGGAATAGCAAAATTAATTTTATATGAGATATATTTTAAGAAACTTCCTTCAAATTGTGTGAATGTTTATTCATTACTTGAAAGATGGCCGCCAAGCCCATCATACATAAATAAAAATAATAATATTTTTCAGAAACACGCTATGATGTATTTAGTACAGGTAAGACGGATTTCTATCAACATATCATAAGGCACTTGATTCACATGTGAAAATTTAGTTAAAAGGGAATATTAAATAAGTATTTGAATGTAAGCTTGGGAATTTGATATCACACCCTTTTTAGACACAACTTTAATCAATTCTCTTTCTTTGAGCTTGGCTTTTTTGTACATTTTAAGTGTCTTTTTTGTAGATATCATTTATTTTTTTTAAATAGTTTTTATATTTACTGGAATTAACCTGATACTTTACATCAGATATGTCCTGGATTTCAACTCAGCTTTGAACTCAGATTTCAACTCAGTTCTTTGCGTTAAACTGTATTACAAAGTTTTCTTTGCGTTAAACTTTCCATAATTCTGGTTGCTAGACATTATCCGTGGGTTTTCTATGCAGAGTAGTATGTCGTGTCCATCACAAAACTTTCTTCTACATTTTCCTATACACATTAACGCAGCACAAATTATTTATTATTTTTTTCATTATGAATGCTGAATATTATCAACTCAGAGAGGTATTGTTGCACAAAATGTCCAACGGAAGTAAATTTTCACCATGCAGATGGCATCCTTTCAGTTCTAAAAAAAAAAAAATTGTAGCATATGAGCTCCACTTATCGGCCGATAGGCATCGAGATTGAATCAGCATAATGTCTCTTAATGGCCTTTTCACATATTAAGTTTTGTTTCATTATATGCAACAGAACCTTTCCTTAAATTGCGAAAATCGCTGTATAGCAGCGCCACATGTTGAGATATTGGTACAAAAGTTGATAAGCACTATAATTTGTAACAATGTAAATTTATTTGTAAATTTATGCAATTCCATGTATTAGTTACTCAGATATAGCCTTCTCTGAAATTGCGACAATCACTGTATAGCAGCACTATGTTGAGCAATTGATACCAAATATTGATAAACGCTATTATACATCAAGGTTCAATTGCATATAAATTTATATGTAATTCTGAGCAGTAGTTCCTGATATCTAGTTGGAACAAAACTTTTGCCACACACATAGAACACACACACGCAAATAGAAATTTTCTAAAAATAGTCAAATTGTTTTCAGGAGCTCTTACAACGTGTAAATCCATTAAAAACCGAAAGTCGAAATTCATTTCAATAAAATGACAAGCGAAGCGGACAAAGCCTGCTAGTATACTATATAGAAGGAAGTAGAAATCTTTATGCATCATAATTATCATTGCCAGATTGAATTGAAGGATATTAAAATTGGATACTATATCGTGTACTGACTTTCTTATTCTAAGGTATGAAAAATATTAAAAAATCAGCAATTCAAGCTATAGATTTGAAACAAATGTTATTCAAAAATGTATTCATTTCTGTGTTCAGGGATATAAAATTTAAAATTGTACAAAATAATAAAAGCAAAGATTCTTTGGTTAAAAAAATAACTTATTAAAAGAAAAAAGCAGCTCAATTTGAAATTAATATTTTTCGGGTAAATTGAGATGAAGCAATTTTATATTTGGCGATTTATGTCTCTTTGGCGATATTTAACAGTTTTTCAGCAATTAAGATAGGAAATTTTGATTTTTAAAAGCTAAATTTTATAAAAGTTCCTAGATTAAGTAATTGTCTATCTGAAAAACAAGTTTTCAAAGAATTCTGCTTAATTATGAATTCTCTAGCTTGTTTTAAAAAAATTTCTTGAAGAAGAAATTTTTTCAAAAAGTTGTCAAAACATCTAATTTTACGCTAAATTGAAAATGCTCCCATTTTTTTACTTATTAATTTAGAAAGTTCGTTTTTATCTCAAATTAAAGATCTCGTTGATACGAATATTTTACTTTTCTTTCATTTTACTGCGATATTTGGTTCGTCCAATATTTAAAACTTTACGGAAAAAAAATTTGCCGATTTAACATGGGAAAGTTGGTTTCTGTATAATAAGCATTTAACGATCTTGGGTTATTTCTGTCGATTTTATTATTGGCGCGTTCTGCTTTGTGTTAGTGGTAGTTTGTTTGTTTTGCTTTTCTCTGAGCTTGGCTTGGCAAAACGACCGTTTCTGCTTGATTTTCCTAATAGTTGCATTTGGTTTTAACACTGGACTAAATGCTAAAGCGTATGTGGAGGACAACATAATAAAATCTGTTCGGAACTTTGCCTTTTAAACGATAAAATTAGCGGTTGTAGGTGAAAAGGAAAATATCCAAGTGCGGCTTTTTTTTTTTTTTTTTTTTCTTTTTTGTCGCTTAGTGTATATGAGGAGAATTTATTTATTTAAATATTTAATAATCGGGTTGTATGTGATTGTCCAAAAATAAATTCAGGCAGATTAAGGCAGTTGCACGTGTTTGCACCTGATAAAGAAAGGCTATGTCCTTTCGAAACCGGTTGTGCTGATTTAAAATTTATGGTGTGTGAAGAAGTTTTAATTTCTTGCCCCTGTATGTGAATGAGTCTTTGTGCGTTTGTATGACTGTGAGACTCTTAGCGTAACGTGGATGCATATATTAGCAGAAAGTCCAAATTCGGTATACTAAACTTATATGATAAAGTAATATTATTTGGAACATTTCGCAAAAGCAAAATGTTGTCATATCAGTATTCGAATCGAGAACTTTTACCACAACATATCAAATTTCTACCATCTTAATAACGTGGTGAATTTTTAAAATTCGCTAAATACTTTTATAAAAGATGAAGTTTTTCATTTCTTTATTAATGCAAACACGGTCTTACTGAATACAGACCAGCTAAAAGATTCCAGTTCTCACATCAGTGATTAACACAGGAGAGATATAACCGTTTAACTCAGTAGAGCTCTGACACATTATTACACAATACCCAGATTCGATTTCTGGCTTGATCATTTTTTTACTTTTATTAAAAATAATTTGTCTTTAAAATACGCATATATATTAGTGATTAAGTGGTTCTATTCTCAACATTATTGCACAGGAAGTATCATGTTCGAACTCAAGTTGTGCCATTTTGGACTTTTCGAAACTTTCTCCAAAATTCATGTAAGTACAGACTGTAACATTTAGAAATACCCCAACGAAAGACAGTTTCACCCAAGTCTAGAACTCTTGTATACAAAATCGGACTTACATCTACAAAAATCATAAATGAGCTCTATTATCTAATACATCCCCTAATTATAAGAGCAGATTACATTTATGTAAAAATGTCTTTCTTATTATGACGAACCAGAATCAATTTTATGTAAAATTGCCACGAAATGGAACTAAATATTTTTATCTACAGTATGCATTCACTTTTTTTTACTGCCTATAATACCCTATGAAGGTTTTATTAACTCAAATAAAATAAAGAGTTTAACTTACGCAATCTTCATAAGTAGGGCATAGCATTTCTCCTTTATTTTATTATTTTTTTAATTTGAAAATTTTCTTGAAATGTAAGCCATCTTATCGCTGTAACATAACATTGCCATGTCTAAGAGTGTTCAAAAATGCATAAAACGAATCATAATGGATGATGGATTACTATGATACTAGTAATTATTCCAAAACTTTTTCTCTAAATTGCCATCCATCATTATTTTACGCTTGGTTCAACGTTTTAAAACTTTTTCATGCACAATTTTAATGTATGCTTTTGTATATTGAGTACATATATTTAAAATTTCAACAATTTTTTTTTTAATTTTTTTTAATCGATTGTAGGAAAACAGTAATTAATTTAAAGATATATAATTTTTTCCTTTGAATATCAGAAGTAAAAATTTATTTAAATGAATATATATATATATATATATATATATATATACATATAAAAGAAAAGAGAAGAAATAATACTATAGTTTTAAAAAATTAAAGAACACGCTTTTATAGAAATGTGAACTAAAAAGCACAAAATATCTATCTTAGTATTAAAATGCAGGTAAGAGAAAATCGTGTGGATGACACACCATAATATTTACATACATTTAAATCTTTAATTAAAATAACTTAGAATTAAACAAAAACCATTTTTAAAAAATCTCCCCTGACTGGGATCGAACGCTAGACCTTTAGGTTTGTAGCGCGGAGCTTTAACTCACAGACACAGCGTTCACGTAGGAAATGTCTTTTTTTACAATATAGATTTTTTGTTTGCTCCCAGAGCGGTTACAAACATACAAACATACATACAGGTGAAGCTAATAGAAGCATGTTAAAAAAAAAAAAAAATCTTTATAATAAATAATTTTGAAAATATCTGAAAACTACTTTCACTTAAACATTTAAAAGTGATAAAATTTACGAGCCTGAATTTTAAACATATATATATATAAATTACTATAATAATTAGGGAAAAAAAAAGAAAAGAAAAGAATAAAAAATACATGCAGAGTTTGGTAAGGTTAAAAGTTTCTTTCTTAAAGAACGTACATGTCATAACATTGAACTAAATGAATTTATTTTATTCTGAAATATACGAATAAAATCTCTCTCTCTCTCTCTCTCTCTATATATATATATATATATATATATAATGCTTCTTCATGTATAAAGAGAAAAACTGAATTGAGGTGCACGCCATCACATTTTAATTTTGGCAGATGCGATGTCTCTCCAGCTTTTGAAACCTCTAGAGTAGGCAGACCAGATCAAAGTACCTTTATAATAGAGAAGCATTAAAATTGGTACAATTATCAAATTATGGATGTATTTTTTTTATACCTAATAAATAAGGACTAAAAATAAAGTGTTAATGATTAATCATTTAGTTATACATTTTTTTTTTAAATTAGAAAAATGCCTTAAAAAAAATAGCTTCCCCATTTGTTCCCAGAAAATTTGGACGATTGGTCAGTATACTTTAGAGGTGCTTTTTTTTATTAACCGACTTCAAAAAAAGAGGAAGGTTCTCAATTCAAACCGTATGTTTTTTTTTGTTTGTTTGTTTGTTAGCTCATAACTTCTGAACGAATGCTCCGATTTTGATACTTTTTGTTTTGTTGAAAAGGTCTTGGTCTGAAATAAGTCCCATTGTAATATCTTTACGATCTAATGAAAATACAGGGTGCCCCAAAAAAATCAGTTCCAACTCTTTTAACTGCTAAACGGCTGCAGCTATAGTGATAAAAATGGTATGTAAGTATAGAAAAGTGGCCATGTAGTACAAGGTTATACCGCTTGCAGTGCCACGTAGTAGAAAATAGCGGAGTTAGTGTTCCTATCTCGAAAACGGTTCTAGAGAAAAAAGTTAATTACAAAGTTGAAGAGTATCATCGATTTAGTACAAAAATATAGTTTAGACATTCATGGTAGCGTTCCTATCTCGGAAACGGTTCAAGACAGGGAGAAAAACGAATTATAAAATTGCAGAACATCATCGATTTAGTACGAAAATATAGTTTAGACATTGATGCTACAAATGTGCATTTGTTTGTTCGCAATTTCTTACACTATGCACACTTGAGCTCATTGCATACGTTGTAGCGTAGCTGGTGAGACATATGCTATATAGTTCAAAATACGGTTACTTGATACTTTTTGTTTTGTTGTAAAGATCTTGGTCTGAAGTAGGTCCCATTGTAATATCTTTACTATCTAAAGAAAATAAAGCGCCATCTGGTGAAAAACAGCGGAATTAGCACTCCTATCTGAAAAACGGTTCATGATGGGAGAAAAGTTAATTACGAAGTTGTAGAGCATCATTGATTTACCACGAAAAGACAGTTTTTAGACATTATTGTTAAAAATAGAACGCTTAAAACGTGCAGTTGTTTGTTTGCAATTTCCTACACTGTGCACACTTGAACTACGTTGCTCACTTTGCATCGTAGCGGATGACACGTATACTCTGTGGTTCAAAGTATTGTTACTGTAAGCGGTCACATCGATTAACGCGAAGTCGTTTTCAACCAACTTCAGAAAAGAGGGTGTTCTTAATTCGAGCTATGTGTTGTTGTTGGTGTTTGTAAGCTTATAACTTCGTAAGAGATGCTCTAATTAACCGACTTCAAAAAGGAGGAGGTTCTCAATTCAAAGCGTATGTTTTCTTGTTTTTGTTTTTGTTTGTTAGCTCATAACTTCCGAACGGATGATTCGATTTCGGGTTTTGTTTTATTGTAAAGGTCTTGGTCTGAAATAGGTTCCATTGTAATATCTTTGCAATCAAAGGAAAATACAGGGTGCCCAAAAAAGTCAGTCCCGACTCTTTTAACAGCTGAACAGCTGCAGCTATAGTCATAAAAGTTGTATGTAGGTATAGTAAAGTGGACATGTGCTATGCGATTCAACCTCCTACAGCGCCACCTGGTGGAAAGCAGTGGAGTTAGCGCTCCTATCTCGGAAACGGTTCAATACACGGGAAAAAAGTGAATTATAAAATTGCAGAGCATCATCGATTTAGTACGAAAAGATAGTTTAGACATTAATGCTAAAACAGAACGCTTAAAACGTGCATTTGTTTGTTCACAATTTCCTATTTTGTGCACACTTGAACGACATTGCATATGTTGTAGCGTAGCAGGTGACATTTAAGCTATATAAAATTCAAATTATGGTTATTGTAAGCGGTCACATCGATTAACGCATAGACGTTTTAAACCGACTTCATAAAGGAAGAGGTTCTCAATACAAACCATGTTTCTCATTGTTGTTGTTGTTGTTGAAATTTGTTAGCTTATAACTTCGTAAGAGATGATTTAATTTTAATACTTTTTTGTTGTCGTAATGATTTTGGCCTGAAATAGGTTTCATTATGATTTCATTAAGATATAAAAAAATTACTGGATACTCACAAAAGTCTTCTCACTCTAACTGCTGAACGCATGCTGTTACTCTGGTGAAAGCAGTATGTAAGTAACGATATTGAAACTTCTGTCCGTCAGCTGCAATGCATATTTTGCTCTTTGTTTGAACTTTACGCTGCGCAATTTTCAGCGCAGCGGGTGATACGTATTCACTGTAAAGTTCAATATATAGCCTAACATAATTTTTGGTTACGAATATAGCGTATTCGTTCTTTACATTTCTAAAGACTTTTTAATTTAACGTACAGTCGGTAACAAAAGTGTCCGAACACTAGCAAAAATTCCTATGTGAAAAAATTGCATTTCATACGGTTTTGTTAAATAAATCCTTGTCGAATCCTGCTCTTAGGTAGTCTAAGAACATGATTCGATAAGGATTTATTTAACAAAACTGTATGAAGTGTACTTTTTTTACATAGGAATTTTTGCTACTGTTCGGACACTTCTGTTACCGACTGTATGATCATTCAATAGATAGTTTTTGCTCATATCCGATAAAGGGAAGAAATGTGACACAACTTAAAAATGCAGCATTTGAGAAAAATCAACTTAAAAATAAAAATAGAATAAAACTGGCACAACTGTCTCTCAAGTATATAACTTTCTAGAAGGAGATGTATTTTTTTTATTGTTCACATTGGATGCATTTCATGTATTTTTCAGTGACATAAACCATTTTTTGATTTATGTCACTTTTCATGGAAGTTGTGATTTGTGAAACTGCCGTCGAACGTCTTGTGATGTTCTGCTATATGAATAAGTTTTCACTGAAAAGAGAAAAATAAAATGTTTTTGTAAAAAAATAGAACCGACTCCAAAAAGCAACTACTATTCAAACAATTAAAAAAAAATTGGTATAAAATGAAACTGTAAATTGCGCCTAAAAGTATAAAATAATTTCCTTCGCCAAACAACCTATAACACTTCAATTAATCATAACTTTTGAAGTCGGAGCAAAATTAAATAAAAGTGATACCTTTATTCAATACAAAAATCAAATCCTATTCAAAATACACATCTCACATTGTTACCTGCAAAACGCAGCCAAAAACTACTTTGATTCGAGAAAACAAATAAGATTTCGTAAGCAGCAAAAGTTGGCGAAGATGCTGGTATCTGACGTCCTTGGTGAAAGAAAAGTCTCAAAATTATCTGGCAAACATATTTAATTTCTTTGGGATATCATCATTATTTTGATAAGGTGTATCAAGAGAGTAATCAAGAATATGAAATAACACATCGTACAATATATATTAGGAAAATATATATCTTGCGTGTATATTTTTGCCTTACGTTCTGATCGCCAAATCCAAAAGCCATCAAGGATGATAGTTATCAAAGTTATACCAAATTTGCAAAGGAAACTTTAACTTCGTAGAAACATAAATACCGCATTGTGAAGAATGTTCACTGTTCTATGTAG
This sequence comes from Salticus scenicus, assembly GCA_963930645.1. Classification (NCBI taxonomy): domain Eukaryota; kingdom Metazoa; phylum Arthropoda; class Arachnida; order Araneae; family Salticidae; genus Salticus; species Salticus scenicus. Next base: position 47,719,496 of record OZ005660.1, on the reverse strand, counting down.
ATGCAACTAATGGACCAATTGTATACAGTGAGAAAATAATAAAGAAAACATGAAAATAGATCATTCGAGACAACAGCATTTGTTGCTACCGATCTAAAGACAAACCTTTAAAAACTAATTATTTTTTTTTTTTATTAAAATCACACAATCAGCTGTGGAAGAAAATCATACTTATTGAAATTTTATTTTTCCGACTGAGTGAATATTAAAATTTCAATAAATATAATTAAATTTTGTTTAATTTTGCGCCGACTTCAAAAGTTATGATTAATTATAGTGTTATAGGTTGTTTGACGAAGGGAATTATTTTATACTTTTAGGCGCAATTTACAGTTCCATTTTCTGCCAATTTTCTTTAATTTTTTGTTGTTTGAATAGTAGTTCCTTTTTGGAGTCGGTTCTATTTTTTTATAAAAAGATTTTTTTTAACTTAATATTTTTGTTACCTTATGTTTTTATAATTAAACACTTTATAGTACTTATAAATTTTATTTAAAAAAAAATCTGTTTTTTTTTTTTTCTTTTTTACTGAGAACTTTATTAAAAATAATAATAATAATAATAATAATAATAATAATAATAACATCTATCTCATCAGCAGTTTATGCGTTTACTATATTTAAAATTTAAGCCGATAAGTACTAGGAAATTTCGAAATAAAGAAGGCTTTTGGGATTTCAAAGAAATTTCTTTTTCAATCACAAATTATTACAACCATGATTTGAAATCCGAGCATTTAAAAAGATACTTGAAATTTCAACAATCCATACCCTTTTAGAAAAATTGAACTTTGCACAGGATTAGATGTTATCATTTTTCATAGTATTAAAAAATATTTAAAGTGGAAAAATATTTCTTAGAATAAATCTTTCTATTAAAGAAAATTTACGTCACTTTGCTTAGTAATGTGATTTTTCCTTCTTATAAACATTTCATTTTAAATCCCATTTTATCCTGGACTGAATATCTCGGAGAATTTTTTATGTCTATTCTCTGATTTGACCTTATATTTAAGTGAGGGATTGCTTTTTACTTTATATTTTAAAAGCTTACATATTTCTCTTTAAAAAATGTTACTTACAGCTATTTTTACAACTTCGAACATAAATCGATGGTTATATATATTTTATACATCGTGATGGTTTTTTATAGACAGCTATTTATCATCAGAGAAGACGGAATAGAATGATATTTTGGATAAAATATTAAAAGAAATTCTATTTCGAAGTAGTTTAGCTTTTTAAAGTAGTGATTTTAAAAAGTAAAATGTTACATTTTAAGTTTTTTTTTTTTTTTTTTAATTTTCTTTTTTTTTTAATTATTCGTATATAAGAAGGAAATTTTGTTAAAATGAATTTCAGCAAAAATTCTTTTGTCGAAAATTATTGTTTAATGTTCTAAGCTTTTGAATAATAATAATAATAAATGTATATATACATTGAAGGGGTATATATTGAAGGGGTTTTGAATGGAATCGTGGACTGTATGGTTTTTAAAATTCGCTGGTTTAAATTATATTGAATTAAAAAGCAGTTAAAAATGAGCTTTGAAGGACTCACCCTCTTTTCACATGAACTCATAAACATCATATTTTAAGAAAGAATGAATAAAAGCTTGAATAAATACACATTACTTGAATAAAAAACGTGAATTATTGATTTTATTTCAGCTGACACGTACGAATGACTTTTTCAGCTTGCCGCTAGAATCTCAACAGAAAGTGAACACCAACCAGAATTCAGCAGCAAAATACAGGCTCACACAAACTTGAAAAAAAAAAAATAAGCAAAAAAATAAACGAAAATAAATAAAAGAAACAAAATATTTGAAGTATAACTAACAACTAATTGAAAACGCGAATAAAATAATCTATATATATATAAATGAATGTTTGTCTCTATGTCCTTTATAAAATCGCAAACGGCTTGACCGATTTCGATCATTCTTTTTTTGTTTTTTTCCTTATAGGTCAGGGATGGTTTAGGAAAACAAAAAATTGAAAAATTAAAAAATTTGAAAGAAGATATTAAATAAAAACTCCATTTTAACTTTAAAATGAAAAAAAAAAAAGAAAAATAGATTTGATGCCAAAATAAACAAAATTCACGTTTATTTATTTTTTTCCGGAAATAAAATAATTTTTATTTCGCGTGATAAATAATAAAAATTAGAAAAAAAATTAATATACTATGAAAATATTCGCGTGTAAATAAATATTTTCATAGAGATACTTGCTATCTTGGTATTAGCTTAAAATTTTTATTTAATTGAGTAGTACTTACTTTTCTTTTCTACAGTAAAACAAAATTCTTCGTTTTAATTGATACTTTATATGTAACTTATAAAGGTTCTTTTATGTTTTCACCTTGATTGTAAATAGTAATAATTTCGAATTTATTAGAATTTTTTATTTTTTTTATTTTGTATATATCATAAAAGTTTTTTTTTTTTTTTTTTTTTTTTTTTTTGGTATGGAACAGCTTTAGTTAATTTGGCACAGAAGTACCTCGGACGTTTCTCGTCAAGGTAATTTGAAAATCGGCTTCTTCTATCTTATCTCATGTGATGATCTTCAGCAAAGTGTTGTGCATGAGTCTACGTAGGTTTCTGAGTTGGTAAGACCAATCTTTATTCAAACGCCTTTTTCGCGAAGTTTACGTACAATTATGCCTCTAAAGCGAGAAGCAATTGGCCCATCTACACCTCAAGCACGGAAGAAAAGAGCATTGCGAGCCTGAGTGCATGACGCTGAGACCCGTTCGTCTGAGTCATCTGAACAACGAGAAGTGAGGTTAGAAAATGATCGAATACGTACTACTCAGGCACATTCGTCTGAGACAACTGAACAACGGGAAAGAAGGCTGAAAAATGTTCGAATAAGCACCGCTCGATCGAAACGAACACCGCACGCTGATTTAAATCTTGGTGCATTCCATTATCTATATATATAAAAATGAATGTTTGTCTGTATGTCCTTTATAAAATTGTAAACGGCTTGGCCGATTTCGATCATTCTTTTTTTGTTTTTTTCCTGATAGGTCAGGGATGGTTTAGGAAAAAAAAAGTTGAAAAATTCGCCCCCCAAGGGGGGGGGAGGGGGCCAAAACGTGAATTTAAAAAAATCCTTCATATCTCAAACAAAAAAACAGATATCCGTAAAATTTTTGCTTTAAAACATAGCTAATATAAATGTCTAAAAACCAATTTCTGGAATTTTCGAAATTCGGTCCCCAAGAGGGGGGCGGGGGGGGGAGGGAAACGGGATTTCACATGCGTAAAACACGATTTTGCATAATCCTATATATCGCAAACAACAACAACAAAAAAAAAAAACAGACATACGTGAAATTTTTGCTATAAAATATAGCTAATACAAATATCTAAAAACCAATTTCTGGAATTTTAAAAATTCAGCCCCCAAGTGGGGCAGCAGGGGCAAAAACAAATAGAAATACAGTTAGGCCTCTCAAAATTGGTACAGATAGGTTTCAATAGCCTGCAAGTCGAATGGGGATATTTTCGAAAGTGTAAAGTTATTAGGAGGGGAGAGAAGGGGGAGGGGAGAGGGGGGGGGGCAAAAAAATAAAAATAGAGTTAGATCGTTCAAATTTGGTATATAGCGGTTTTTGATACTTACAAATCGATTGCGGATATTTTCGAATTTGTAAAATTATTAGGAGGTGCGGTAAGGGGGGGGCTATGGGCAAAAACAAATAGAAATACAGTTAGGGTATTCAAAATTGGTAGAGATAGGTTTTAAAGGCCTGCAAGTCGAATGGGGATATTTTCGAAAGTGTAAAGTTATTAGGAGGGGCGAGGAGGAAGGAGGGGATGGGGGGGGGCAAAAAATAAAAATAGAGTTAGATCGTTCAAAATTGGTGCACAAATGGTTTTCGATACTTAAAATCGAATGCGGATATTTTTGAATCCGTAAAATTATTAAAAGGGGCGGTAAGGGGGACTATGGGCAAAAACAAATAGAAATGCAGTTAGGCCGTTCAAAATTGGTACAGATTGGTTTTAGAGGCCTGCAAATCGAATGCGGATATTTTCGAAAGTGTAACGTTATTAGGAGGGAAGGAGGGGGGGCAGAGGGGCAAAAAAAGAATAAAATAGAGGTAGATCATTCAAAATTGCTACATAGAGGTTTTTGATATTTATAAATCGATTGCGGATATTTTCGAATTTGTAAAATAATTAGGATAGACGGGAAGGGGGGGGGCGAAGGGGGAAAATAACAGAAATAAGAGTTAGAGCATTTTGGGAATTTTTTCTGAAGTCAGTGAGAACCCGGTGCGACATTTTTCCTAATCAGATTTTGTTTCGCTTTTTTTTTTCACGTGATAAAAATTAATGCAATTTTGAGAATTCAGTAATTATAGTGATTCATTTTAAAATAGGGTCCAGCGAAGCGGGCGAAGCCTGCTAGTTAATAATAATAAAAAAGAATTAATTTAGCGTTTAAAACACCTAAAACATCAATAAAAAAAATGAATTTAATTAGTGTTTCTATTCCAAAAAGACTTCTAAAATTTCATAGTGGTGCCATCAATTGTCAAATTCAAGAGATATTGGAATTCTGAATTAAGAGTCAGTCGTTAGAATTCTGAACATATATATATATATATATGTATGCACAAACATAGCTGGTAGCATTTATAAATTATTCCGAAGTACTATTAACACTTGCTTTTCTTTTCACACCAGTAATTATGATTAGATTAAAAAAAAAAAAACTGTAAAATAGTTCTATCACGCGTAATTTAGTTGCAAAACGAACATTTTTAGTTAAATTTTCAGTGAAATCATGTTAAAAAAAAAAAAAAAAGTGGTGTCCTATAATTTGTTACACTGAGAAAAAAAATATACCACCTTCCCCTAGAATGAATAAGCATCCATTTTCTAAATCCCTTAACTGGAAATATAGATTTCCGAGCTATGCGTGTAAGGCACGCCAATAAACTGAATAGATGAAATTACCGAGAATTTCTAGTGTACACATTTCTAGATGGTGAAACAATATTCTGAATACTCTAAATATTCTGAACCATTTGTATTGCGAGAAATTCTCGCTTGATTTTCTAGAATTTGGTAATAAACCAAGATTATGGTTGCTGAAACCCGCCTCTTGTAGTCTCATTTATTTGCAGAGATTTTTAAATAACTTTGCCCTCGAGAATGTAGACAAACGCTCTAGAATTCTAATAGGGGCTTCTAGAACTCGCTTTGCAAGGGGACTGGAACTTATAAGGATGACATGGAACTATTTTTTCTAGAGCCAGAACTTAGATCCTAGATGTCAGTTACAGAATTTTTTTCTAAGTGTATACAAACATGTTTAATAATTGTTTCGTACTTTAAGATTATAGTATAAAAGTAAAACTTATAAGGTAAAAAATTACAAAATTTAAAATATGAAGGATATGTGGGCAGTATTAGGAGTAAAAGTTGAAGCGTGTTCTTAGAAGGGAGGATGGTCAAAAAAAAAAAAAAAAAAAAAAAAAAATGAAAAGGTTTCACAGAGATAAATAGTGAACATATAATATTAAATATATCATAAAAAAAGAGTTTGCTTAATTATGAGAAAGAATATGTTTTGTTTTATGTAAAAAAATAAAAATAAAAATAAAATAAACTTTTCTTTATTTCAAAACTCTTTATTTATTTCTTTATTTTTTTAAGAAGGAAAGACAAGAAAAGAAAAGAAAACATACGTACATGATAGGTGAAAAATGAAGTGATTTTTGGATTAAGCATCCTCGAAAACATGAAATTCGCCTCCCCCCAATAAAATAAAATAAAATAAAATAAATAAATAAATAAATAAAAATAAATAAATAAAATATATATATGCATCTGAAAAAAATTTTTTTTTTGCAGATCTTTGTTTTCTGCTAATGGTATTTCTGGATATTTCGGGATCTCTGTGAGTTGGCAAATGACATTAGATCGATGATAGTGTAACTATTGGTGTGGGCGTGGATGTCTTCTATTTGCGCGATCACATACATTCATGTCAGGAGACGTGCCGAACCACTGCGGCGGCTGACTATTCTTTGGCTGAGCCACTGCGGAAATGAATGTCATTTCAGAAAACGGGCAACAACAATTCGATATGTATTTTGTCGAATCCGCCTGTTAAGGGCACTGTCCCGAAAGAGTTTAGAAATGACACGCTAGTATAAAACCTATGTAAAATGTTTAGAGAGATTTTTCATTCGCATTTTAATATTTTTGAATTTTGTTTTTTGCACATGATATTTGAGATCAAATCACAAGCCGCCTTTTTAATAAATTTTCGATTTCTCTTATTGTTTGATTGTGATTTTAACTGCAATTTTGGAACTTTGGAAAACTAGGGTATTGTTCTATTTACAACTTTATAATAATAAACCCGTGAAATATCCTTAAAAATTAAATTTTAATCGGTAGACCTTAAAGTTCGAAGTTTTCAAATACTTTTTTTCCATAATTTTTACTAATTTCGTAAATCAAAAATACTTCTTGAGATATTGCGAATTTTTCTGAAACTACTGAAAAATTCTTAAAATCTCCGCCTCCCATCGGTTCCTCCTTATCTGCCTGATTGATTAGACAGTTTCCACTCTTTTTCATCCCTCTACCCTAGTAACACAGCAGGTGGTTTTAGGGGGTGTTTAACAGAAAGGAAAGGAAAGAAAAGATTGTTATTTCCTCACAAGTGCACTTTTAGAGTCAAAACATTTCGTTCCTAAACTTCTTCATTTGAGTAGTAGTTTTTAATTTAAGTTACATAATTTTTAACAATATTAATATAATTCCCTTAAACCAACCGCACTCTTTTAGCTATATCTTTATGATCTGACCCCTCTGAAGATCTGACAACAGTTCAGAACGTCATCATACGTTTTAATGACATATTTCGTTACAATGCCCTGCATCCGTCAGTATGGTTGTAAATACTCAATACTGTTTTAATTTCACGCCTTACTTGCTATTTTACATTCTATTAGCTGCGCACTTTAAACGTGAGGTGTATTGCTCCATAATGCTGTTTGGTGCTGCAAGTTTAATCATTTACAGCACTCGTTGGCCTGCTTTAGCAGTTGTGGCTCAGTTCTTTTAAGGGGCATATATAATTTACAATAGTGTGTGCATATAATTAAAGATTGAGAATTAAAACGAAATAATGGCATTAGGAAAGTTTCACGCCAAATTATGATTTTTAATAATTTACACAATGTAGACCTGCTAACTATGCTAGTTTATCCTTAATGGTATTAAACCCCGCCTTTTTTTCACATCAGAAAAGTTGTAGATTAGTAGTCTTCTTATTTAATCATGAGAACATATTGCTGAATATTACACTACAACTACTCTGGTGGGAAAAATATGCGGGGCCTAATACTATTATGGATAAACTAGCATAGTTAGCAGGTCTACCCATGGAACAAAGACGATTAAAGTCAAGTTGGCGAAAAGAGATATAGATATAAAGCCTTTAATCCATTTAAAAAAATCCTACAAAAAGAGAAACCGAAGGCAAGAAATGTCGCCCTTAACCCTTTTATTCGCCTTTTTGCACATATGTGATGTGATATATCCAAGCTAAATCTCCCACTCATGTTCAACTTCGAAGCTTAAATACTCAGTTTACACACCAGCAAGGCAGAACTTTTGAATATATTCCGTAATTTAGCCAATAGGTGCCGCCATTGTAAATATATGGACATTTTATAAAGTCAGATTGCTAGATACGACCGTAAGTGTGGTCGTTCTGATTAGTTTTTACTTTAAAAAAAATCTGGTGTAAAACAACCGCACGACTTCCATTAACCACTATTACACGCATTATATGCATATTTCTTTCTTTCTTTTTTTTCTAAAAACTTTCCGGTTTGAAAATATTAATAGACGTGTAAAAACATATGAAACAAAATTTACATGGGAAGTTACAAAATAACAGTAAAGATGGTTGAGTTATCTTTTGAAACACCAATTTCCGAGATCTAAAATTAACCTACCTAAGCAGGACGACTGTTAATTTTCCTGTAATAACCATTTAATACATGAGAAAATATATCAAAATGGATTTGTGTAACAATTTTCAAGAAAATCGTTAGAGTCGTTTTTGAGTTACAGGCTTTCACCAAAACTTGACAAACTCAATTGTTGACCGAAAAACAACAATTAGATATGAAAGGATATCTAAAAAAGAGCTATTATTCCGAGATTGAAAAAAATCCGTGCTGCCGTTTTTAATGGAACGCACTTGCGAGACCTGAAATTGAGCTATTTATACAGGACGCCTATCAATTTTCCTGAACTAGCCAACTATATCATTCGAAAGGATATCGAATAGAGTGTTTATATAGCAATTGTGAAGAGAAACGTTACAGCCATTTTTGAGATACGGACTTACGGTCCCACTTCCAGTTTCGGATGATCCACTTCCGTTTTTCTAATTTTAACCAAAATTTGGAAAATTCTTCTGTACACCAGACCTGTGTCAATTCTGAAGTTTCGTCGTTCTATCTTTATTAGTTTCGGAGATATGATAGTCAGAAGATTCCGCACATACAAACACACACACACACACACTGACTTGCTGAAAGCCACTTTTTTGGACTCGGGGAACCTTCAAACGTACAAATCAGGTGAAAACTCGATGTCGAATTTTTGGATAAAATAGATTACTTCCATTACCTATGGTAGTAGGGTAATGGGAGCAATAAAAAATTGCACATAAACGTATATATACTTGCCAACATCCTAGTTAATATTCTGCAGTGTTGATAGTCCCGCCCTTTTTTATACACCAGTAATTTTTTAGAGTAATATTCTTCAAATATAATTACGATTAAATACGAAGAAAAACACTCTAAAAAGATACTGGTGGGAAAAAGAAGGCGGGGTCGACAATACTACGGAATATTAATTAGTATGTTCGCAAGTATATATATATATGATAGATATCTTAATGAAATTTAACCTTAATATTTTAGCAATTAATAGATACATGTCAATACCAACACAACAAAAATAAAACTGATTGTAACACATTGCTAAAGCTAGCACAGAAATGTTGCGATACATGTTAAGATCCAATAAGAGACAAAACAGTTTAAATTACTTACACCCACTTGAGTAAAAAATGACCATTAAACATAATGACGGAGAAAATGAATAAAGTACCTCAGAAATAATAATTGGTATAAAAAATGGATTAATAATTGGAAAAAAATAGAAGTATTATCCCATCAGGGAATATGTACTTCAATATATGGTTGGTTGGTTGTAGGGCTTAAGGCCGATTGACCACGCTAGAGTTCTAATCCTATAGGTAAATTGCCCTTTGTGGGGATTTCCCTAAGAGTTGATGAACGCGCCCTGGAATCGAACCCGGCAATTCCCATCTACCAGATTTGAGCGTAGAACCACTTGGCCGCTGGTGGGCATGTATGTATATACTTATATTATAAAAGTACAATTTCTCGTGCAGTTAAGGATTACTTCGTGAGCCTAAAGCGCATTGAATACTTTGTAATTTGATCCGTCTTAGTAATAATGCAGTATAGCATTATATATATTAAATGGACATCTCATGACGAGGAATTACAGTAAATGGAAAATATTTTAATTTTTCACTTTTCCTTTCATTAAGTCTAAAAAAAAAAAATAGACAGTTTTATAATATTTATACATTTTAATACATTTTAAAGAAATAAAACCTGTCTAATATTAAATTAAATTTACTTTCTGAGAACAACAGTTTGTAATACAAATAATATCATCTGCAATTTGATATAATCAGCAATTATTTTTATGTTCGCATATTGAAGCAGTTTTTATAACTGAAAACAAATCTCTGTGCAAAAATATTCATCTTTTTCGTTTTTTAACTTTTTGAAAATTTAACCGGAAAGTGCACAGAAGTTTCGAAATGAAGAAACATTTTATGATATCTAAGAAAGATTTTTTCAATCATTGATTATTACAACCATGATTTGAAATCCGAGCAGCTACAAAGAAACTTGAAATTTCAACAATTTATTCCACTTTAGAAATATTGAATGGTGCCCAGCACTGGATGTTATCATTTTTCACATTACTGAAAAATATTTAAAGTGGAAAACATTTCTTAGAATAAATCTTTTTATCTATTAAAGAAAGTTTACGTTACTTTACCTAATAATATGATTTTTCTTTCTTATAAACATTTACTTTTAAATTCCGTTTTACCCCAAAACGAATATTTAGAGGAATTTTTTATACGTATTTCTGATTTATCTTTATATTTAAGTCAGGGATTTCTTTTTATTATATATTTTAAAAGCTTACATATTTCTTTTTAAAAAATAGTTCTTATAGTTATTTTTACAACTTGGAACAGAAATCAATGGTTATATATATATTTTATGCATGGTGACGGTTTTTCATAGGCATTTTTATTATCAGGGAAAATGAAATAAAATGTTATTTTGCGTGAAATATTAAAAGAAATTTTATTTCGAGGTAGTTAAAGAGTTTTAAAGTAGTGTTTGAATGTTTGATTTTAAAATGTAAAACTCATATTTTTAGATTATTTATTTCACTAAAACTTAAAATTATTCGTATATATTGTTAAGAAAGTTTTGTTAAAATGATTTTTAATAAAAATTCTTCTGACAAAAATTATGGTTAAATGTTCTAAGCTTCTGAATAAAATTTATTAATGGATAATATTATATATACATTTATAATTTTTATTAGTATATATATATATAATATTGTACTTATACTGTACTTATATATTGTATTGTACTTAAATTTTTATTGTACTTTTATTTTATTTATTACTTATGTATTCTTATTAGTATAAGGTAAGTGAGCCCCAAGGTGGCTGTGTTCCTAAAGTTACCACCCCCCTAAAAGAAGTGTAATTTAATTTATAATCTTTACCTTTCTAAAACTTACATAAATATTGTCTATAAAATATTTCTGGTGTCAATTTTTTAAATTAAAAACACAGAACTTCCTGTTTTATCTAATATACTGAAGAATAAAGCCTGTAAACGATCTTCTACATTTGAAAAATGTTTATATTCTTTACAAGGATCATGATAATTAATTATTGATCAACTATTGAGGAATCAAATTTTGCAGATGTGTAGAAACTTTACTACAAAAGAATATTGCCTCGACAGACCTTTAAAATATTTTTTAATGTAAACTAAATAAAAGTATGTATACATTATACACAAATGAAATACTTAAATAAAGTTTGGATTTCGACATAATTTTTAGTAATTATCCAATAATATTTGAAATATTGTGGATTTCTTAATGATGCTAGTTATTATCCACATATTTAGATGGTTATATTTCCTGTTCAGTATTTTGCAGTAGTAATTATACAACGCATCTAAGTCAAGTCATTTCACTACCCGAACGCGTACTGTACTACTTACGAGAGATATTTTCTCCTCTTATGACATGTGATCAACGACGGGTGGCGCGCAAGCGTCAATAAAATGCATTTTAAATAAATAAAAGTTGTCTTTCAACAGTTCTCTCAAATAAAATTCTATATGACAAAGTTTTTTTTTTTTTTTTTTTTTTTTTTACTTTTTATTACCCATATATATGGTAGAGAAAGTATTGTTTTTACATAAAATTTTCGAAATTGAGTTTTTCTTATATGTACACGTTTTGAGGTCTCCCGAACCCGAAAAACAGGTTTTTAGCGGTTGGTCTGTGTGTGTGTCTGTGCGCATGTTATCAGCATAACTCAAGAACAAGTAACAGCAGGAAGTCTAAACTCAGTATTCTAAATCTGTATCCCATAGAGATGCTACACTAAACTTTTCGTTGAGATCAGGCAAATGGTTCGTGTACAGGGACATCCAAGAGAATTCAAATACATTACGTCTATGGGGGAAATTGCAAGTAAGTAGAGTTTAACACCTATAGGATGCACTAAACGGAATAGAATAAATGTACATTTTCTATAGGCAGGAATGTATATTTCATGTTTCATGTAGAATATGATATGAAATTCATTCTTCATTCGTTCACAGGGCTACACAAAAGAACTAGAATATAGTAGGATAATACTAGGGAATTCTTGGAAGAGCATTTCAGGCAGTGCTATATGTTATTAATATAGGAAAACATATTAATTTAATTGCACAATGTGGTGTATACATATTTTTTAGAAGATTTACAGGACTGCCTATAATTAAGTGGAAACATTCTTTTTTTTTTGGATATAATTAATGGAAAGGTCATACAATATTTTACCGTGTTAAGGAAAACTGCTCAGAAATTAAAACTAATTCCTCATACTCAAGTGGTAAATAAAGTAATTTTTATACTAAATATTTATCACTTTTTTTTGTATATTTACATGTTTTGAGGTTCCCTGATTATTGAAGTCATTTTTTAACGTTTAATCTTTGTCTATGACTTTTATCAGAATAACTTAAAACAAATAATTTCAGGCAATTCAAATGAAGTTAATATGAGGTTGTTAAATTATCAATATCAAACATATCAATATTGATAAGTTTTAAGGAGCGGTGCGGGTGAAAATTGTCTGAATAATTTGAAATAAACTTTTAAATTTAATAATAGTTTTTGATTTCTCTTTAAATGTAAGCACAATTTCGAAACATGGGGGGGGGGGGGGGTTACAGTAGCCATCCTCATACAGAATTATTTGATAAATGAAGCTTTTCCGAAGCCTATTGTAAATCGTTTGTAACGAAGGTTTATTTAACAGTATTCGTTATCTTATCCCCTACAATGAGAAAAAAAAAATCTGTAACTGATATCTAGAATCTTAATTTTCGCTCTAGAAAAAATAGTTCCATGTCATCCTTATAAATTCTAGTCCCATTGGAAAGCGAGTTCTAGAAGCCTCTTTTAGAATTCTAGAGAGTTTGCCTATATTGTCGAGGGCAAAGTTATTTAAAAAAATCTCCTCAAATAAATGAGACTACAAGAGGCAGGTTTCAGCAACTATAATCTTGGTTTATTACTGAATTCTAGAAAATCAAGCGCGAATTTCTCACAATACAAAAGATTCAGAATATTGTTCCACCATCTAGAAATGTGTAAACTAGAAATTCTGGACCATTTCATCTATTCAGTTTATTGGCGTGCCTTATGCGCATAGCTCGGAAATCTATACTTCTAGTTAAGGGATTTAGAAAATGGCCACTTATTCTTTCTAGAGGAAGGCGGTATATTTTTTTTCTCAATGTAATATCCGATCAATCTTTACGGTATTGAATTTCAGGATAAGAGAAAGTCGTGTGACTGCCACACTAGTTTATTTTTTTAGTAAAATATTCTCACATTTTTAAATCAATTTTCAGAAGGATTCTATATTCCTATCTCTCCCTGTCTTTAAATTGAAGATTTCATAATTTTATACCTTTAATAAATTATATAAGAAAAAACTTTTGAACTTCAGAAAAATTTATTTTTCATTAATAAAAGTAAATTAGAGGTTATTATTTCCAGAAATTATAATCACTTTCATTATTCATTTTTACTACGGGAAAAGTTTGAGCAAAATGACAATTTAATTATGGTGTTCAAAATTATATTCTGTTGATGAAGTTAGAATAAGTTATTCGTTATTGATTTAATTTTTAGAAGTATTGGAATTCTTTCATTTTAGATTTATAAATTTAATTCGAGGAATCCTTAAATTCAGGGGGGGGGGGGGAAATGAAAATTCTTTTATCAATCGCTTTTATAGTTTTGATGAAATGTCACTTTACATTGTTAATTATCTGATAAAAATATATAGCATAAAACATTCAAGTGCAAATTGTGAATATTTTTATTTAATTAGTTAATTAATTTGCTCAACATAAAATTAAGCAAGTGTTTAAATTACCTAATCCACAATAGCCTGAATTGATTATTAAATAACTAATATAAATATCTATTAACAAAATATATAATAATAATAATAATAATAATAATAATAATAATAATAATAATCTGGTGTGTCATTCACACGGCGTTCGTTTACTCTGAAATTTAAATCTATAAATAAAAATTGGAGATAAAAGGGTAAGATAACAAGTACTGTTATGCAAAACCATGTTAAACTAATTCAAATTAGGCTTTTGACAAATAATTCTATGTGAGGGAGGGGGGGCTGCCATCCCCTTCAACCCCCCGTTTCATTATTGTACTTAAATTTAGAGATTATTAAAATCTTTCATTAAATTCAAGAATTCATTTAAAATTATTCAGACAATTTTCACACGAAACATTCCTCGAAACTTATCTATCGTGTTTAAACTTTTCTCGTAACAAACGCATTAACTTCAAAATACAACATTTGGATCGCCTAAAATTATTTGTTTTTAATTTACTCTAACAGGCACAGACAAAGATCAAACGTTAAAAACTTGACTTCGGTATTCAGGAAGCCTCAATACGTGTAAATATACAAACAGAACAAGATATAGCTATGGGGAATTAATTTCAATTCCTGAGCAGCTTTCCTAGACATAGAAAATATTACAGTAAAGAATTTCCACTAACAATAAAAAAGAATGTTATGGCTTAAATATTGGCAGCCCTGTATATCTTCTGAAGATTATATGCACATCACATGGTGCAAATGAATACAATCCAATATTAATAACACACGGCAAAACCTGAAGTATTGGGTTGTTCGGAAAATAATTTCGTTCTTTCCTTTGAAAATGAAAGACGATTTTCTTATATTGTATAAATATTTTATTGAATTATAGTTGTTATTTGGCAGTTTTCATAAATTAATACTTTATTTTGTCTTCATTAGCATAAACTGGTTTTCCAGAACGCAATGCATCTTCAACGTCAAAATTGTCGGAACAAAATTTGGTAAACCAGTTTTGACGCTGGCGTTCTTTAAATAAATTTTCTGTATACGCATCGTATACTTTTTTTCCTTGTTTGAACAGTACTTTCGCCTTTTTCATAGCAAAAACAAAATATGCTGAAAATATCGTTTCCGATTTTCTTTATTCCGATTTTTGATAGGGCACCAATCAAAACCTATTGAGCAGAAATAAACGAACATTTTTCACAAGCAAGCCTTGTTATATCAGCTATCACAATATATAATGGTAATGCAGCTTAATTGCGAAGATGGTGTGAAAAAAATACAATTAAGTCCTCTGCTATGAAAAACGAAATTACTTTCCGAACAACCCAATACAATTTTCAAGTATTGTCACACTATAATTTAGCTCTTTTGTGCAGCCCTGTAAGCGAACATTGAATGATTTCCATACCATATTCTACATGAAACACGTTTTTACGCATTTAAAATACATATTCGTATCATTTGGTTTAGTGCGATCTATAGATGTTAAACTCTATTTACCTTCAATTTCCCCCATAGACGTAATGTATTTGAATTTTCTTGGGTGTCCCTGTACACGAACCATTTGCTTGATCTCACCTAAAAGTTTAGTGTAGCATCTGTTTATGATACACATTTAGAATACTAAGCTTGGACTTTCTGCTATTATTTGTGCTTCAGATATGTTGTTAAGGGCAGACACACACAAAGACCTTCCGCTAAAAACATGATTTTTGGATTCAGGGGACCTCAAAACGTGTAAATATTACAGAAATTCAATTTCGGAAATTTAACCCAAAAACAATACTTTCTCTACCATATATATGGCTACGAGAAAGTAAAAATATGGATAAATTGGCCAATATAAATATAATATAGAAATGAAAATAAGTATAATACTTACTTTTTAATAATTACATTACAATACAATAATAATAATCATATTATAAAAAAAAAATATATATACTGTATATTAACACGAAGCAGCTTAAAAAGAATATAATCGACAGAAAAAAAAAAAAATGGTTGCTCAAACTGCAGAAGTATCTCTTCAAGATTCCATCTCTACATTGAGCTGAAAAAAAAAAAGCAAGATTTCAATCTATAGCAAACTATGCTAAGCTAACGTCACAAGATGACCTGCCTGGCAATATATATATAATAATGTATATATATGGCTCTAGCTCTAAGACGAGTTTTTTACAGTATTTAAAAGCGAACATTTAACTTCCATTCCAAGCTAATAACATCAGAAATCATGAAGGCTGCTGTTTAATTCATCTTTATTTTCCATAAACAAAAAAAAAAAAAAAAAAAAAAAAAGCTTTAGTATAGGACTCCTTTCGGCGAAATTTGAAATTTGGCACCGAAGTAACTTGGAAGTTTCTCGCAAAGTTCTTTACTAGTGAAATTATGATATTCGCATTTTAATTTATTAAAAACAATTTACAACAAAAAAACTACTATATCAATATCATCCTTAAATTACTAACTCAAATTCAAACTTAATTATCTTGTTTCTTATTTTTATTTCATTTTGCACGCGCGCTTTTTATTTCCTAATTCAAAATTATTAAAAAAAAAAAAAAAAAAAAAAAACTTTTTCGATACAGATTATTATTAATTCTCTTTTCTTTTCTTTTTCTTTCAAAAAAAGAAAAAAATTTGTTTTTTCTTTTTTTTTCAAATATTACTTTTAAATTATTCAATTATATTTACGAGAAATTTTAGATTTCGATAAATGTCCAACTATCGTAAAGCTGGTATCGTAAAAATCCGCAGATTGAGACTGATAGTCCTCAATCCTAAATAAATAAATAAAAAAAAAAGACACACACACGTATGTATGTTCACATATATACAGTCATTTGCAAAAGTTTAAGACCAGTAGCTGATTTTCAGTATTTTAACACATTGCATCATTTGCAGAGATTATTGCGTCATCTCATGTTCTGATTGCATCAGTCGCATTCTACTGCTATAAATAAAGGTGTATGGCACGTTTATTGCCATTTGTTTATTGGATTTTGTCGTAGACAGTGTTGTTGTGTAATTATTGCAATGGGTAAAAAACCTTCACTTACTGTTACAAAAAGGTCAGAAACATTGACCCTGCATAAAATTGGATTTTCTGAACGTCAAATAAGTTCGAGGATAAATATGAGCAAGACAGCTGGGCATCAACCTATTAGTAAATTTAAAATTTGGGAAAAATTTGGGGCCCTTAAGAGCCGCTTCTTTCTCGTACTTGGAGTAAGTCGAGGTTTCCTTGCACGTTCATCTGATGATAAACCAAAATCTTCCGCCAAACGGCTTAAAATAGTACACAAACAGGCGTTAGTGCCTTTTGCAGCCAGATGTCTAATCGTATTCTAGGAGGTTCTTGGATCTCGTACGGCCATCCTTTTTATCTCATGATCATCACGTACACTCATTTTTCTAGGGCAACCGCTTCTCTTAAGGTCCACATATTTTCCCGAAATTTTAAATTTACTAATAGCTTTATACACAGCTGATTTGTTCACATTTACCCTCGAACTTATTTGACGTTTAGAAAATCCAGTTTTATGCAGTGTCAATATTTCTGACATTTTTGTAACAGTAAGTGGAGGTTTTTACCCATTACAATAATTACACAATAGTACTGTCTACGACAAAATCCAATAAACAACTGGCGATAAACGCGCAGGGCACCTTTATTTATAGCAGTAGAATGCGTCTGATGCAATCAGCACATGAGATGATGCAATAATCTGCGCGAATGATGCAATGTGTTAAAATACTGAAAGTCGGCGACTGGTCTTA
Source organism: Salticus scenicus (assembly GCA_963930645.1). Classification (NCBI taxonomy): domain Eukaryota; kingdom Metazoa; phylum Arthropoda; class Arachnida; order Araneae; family Salticidae; genus Salticus; species Salticus scenicus. Next base: position 47,701,855 of record OZ005660.1, on the reverse strand, counting down.
AACTTTTGTAAGTGACTGTTTATATATAATTGCTATTTATTTGGAAACTTTGGTGAACCCGTTTACTTTCATGTAAAAATCTAAGTGTCATTTTGTCTCCTGGAACATAAAATTGTATGTAACTTTGTTCAAAAATTTTTTATTTGTTGGTCTATCTACATAATGTATATATACAATGTTTACATCAATTATAATGTATATAAGAGTATGTATACAAAGAATATTTAAATAAGCTGTACAGAATGTATAAAAAAATCATAATAGTTGAACACTTTAATTATAACTAATCTGAAAGAAAAAAATCACATTAAAAAACTTTTATATTCACATGCATTGGAAAAATAAATAAAATAACATTCTACGGCCATAACAAAACATTATTCTATATTATTCTATATTTTCATACCCACATTCACGTAATTTAAACAAAATATGTGCCTAGTGCATACTTGCCTAAGTAGTGAGAGAATGTGCGTTCTGCGCCAAGAGGTGGTGAGGTGGGTTGCGTTGTTGCGTTAGGGGAATATGCTAATGGAACGCAACATTCCCATTCACTACTACCTATTCGTATGATACAAGCTTGAAAGTAACCTTCTATAGTATATAACATAACAATTTGGATATTGCATCATATTATAGTATTTAAAAAATAATTTTAAAAAAACTTATAATCAATTATAAAGTTTGTAATATTTAAATTAAGTCATAAAATTACTTTTCCTAATATATTTTTTTCCGCTAAAATTTTCATAAATCAATTTCCCCTTTTCTTTTTTTCTTTTTATGATATTTCAAAATAATTCACACACATTCTAAAAAATGCTGACTTTGAAATAAAACAGACACAGTTTACAGTTAATAAAAAACCTTTATTTTTACAATATTTACAAGTATTTTACATCTAATAAGTTACATCATAATTTCATCAATAAAATTAAGTTTGCAATATTAAATCTTAATCAATTTCGCAATGTCCATATGCTAAACTTGTTATTCCATCTTCAGCAATGTATCGTTTGTCATCAAAGGGACTCAGACTGATTTTATTTTGACAGATTGTATATAGTTTGTGTTTTTCTTGGCCTATTTTTAATTGTTTTTCTATGCTTGTTTTCTGTTGCAGTAAGCACTGTAAATAGTCTTCATGACTAATTTTATGTCTAACAACCCTGGTTGACACATCTTTAGCTCTCTTTTTTTCACTTTTACTTGATTTGATAGAGTACATTTTAGCCTTCAGTCCTACAAATTCCAATGCTATTTCACCACTCAATTCATCTTTAAATTTCCCTATAACTTTTTTATTATCATCGGAATAAAGCGGGTGAGTTTTGGGATAGTCAGAAAAGTCAAATTCAGATGAATAATTTTTCATGTCTTTATATATATCATCGGTAGTAATATGGTATGTAAGCGAGTCTGTATCTGTAAATAACAGTACAGCTTGGTTGTTATACATTGGTTTTATATAATTATAATGAAAATTATACATTAGGAGTTTTGATAATTCGAGTATTGTAAACCCAACGTAAATGGGTCGGTTCATCAGAATGCTTGTTTTAAGTCTTTCTACAGCGGTTAAATCTTCATCATACGTTTTAAACGATTTAAAAGTAGGTGACGCTATCAATTTTAATGCTCTCTTAGAGGTATTACAACAAAGTTCTATATTGCGTCTTTTTCGCAAGTTTTCCATAGTCTTGCCATATACACTATTATTAAGGAGTTTAAAAAAGTCCTTTTCAAAGGATGATGTTGCTTCTTTTCTTTTATTGGTGTTAAATAGTATATACTTTTTCAACCATGGTGCTTGTTTAAATTGAATGGCTTTATGCGCTGCTGTAACTTTTAATCCCAGTTGCAGATAAAGTTTTAAATTTCTGTAATGTACAACATAATTCTTTTTATTACATAAGTTAGGTATTAACTTGGGTGTACCAACATATTTTCTGTTTTGCAGCATACTTTTAGCATAAGGCGATAGCATTTCTTCATTCAAGGTTAATCTTTCAGGGGCAAGCGGATAATCGTTATGTAATGTATGAAGGTGGTTAGGATAATGCAGATCAATTTCAAATATATACCCTATATCTGATTCATCGTCAAGGGATAAAATCCATTCTTCATTAATATTATGTATATCAACCCATTCAAAGTTGCCATAAGGTAGGTACTGAGACATAGCCCAACCGTAAAGGTTGTTTGCATCCCAGTACATGATATAACTATTAGGCTCATTTGGGTTATAGTCGTTCATATAAGGGTTATTTGCTCTAGCCAGTCTTCGACTAATCATGCTAATACCACCTCGTATCCCTTTTTCTATAAGCAGCAACATGTTAATATCTGTTATGAGCTCTAAAGGTGTTTCAGTCATTTTTAGGCATGCTTGCCATGCAAGTCCTGGAGTTGTAAAAAGATGCGCGCAATCAATTTCGTAGTATTGCTGACATAAAGTTCTAAAATTTTGAAATACATCCGCGAGTAACAAAACATCAGTTTTTACGTATAAATTATGATAATCACCCAATGTCTTCATATTAAACGTGTTCCAAATAGTTTTGGCGTGTTGGTAATCGTCATCATCGATAATTTCATCATTCAATGTATTATAAAAGGCGCATGCTGGAGGTAGTTTGGTTTCTTCAAACTTATCAAAAGAAGTAAAGTACTCGTAGGGATAGACTCCTTTCCTCGTTAGCATATTCAACGGTGTATTAACAGGGAAATTCTCTTTCAAAATATTAAACTGGGATGAATCAAGATTTTTTACTAGTTTTTCTAGCGATGTAGGTAGGAATTGAAAGCTGTCTAAAAAGACTAATTGTACAGGATCCTTAGGTTTCTTCAATCTTAATGTAATATAGTTTTCCAAACTTGTAGCAATAACCTCTATCTGATGATTGTTATACTTGCCTAGTTTCGTCATGATGTGATGTCCATCGTAGTTTTTTAAATTATGAAAGATAATCGGTATTTTTTTAGATAATTTGAAATTCAAGTTGCAGGCGTTATGGGCTGCACCCCTAAATTCTTCTGAAATGTGACAATGATCTCTTCGACGATCCTCAGCTAACTGTTTATGGCATATATAACATACTTTAGCTTCTTGAAACTCCTTTTCCTGTGCTTCCGTTAAGACTATAGGCTTGATTTGTGATAAAATCTTGGTGAGTTCTTCCTTTTCAGTCATCATTCTAAAAAGTGTTCCACAGCGTCTTCTCTATATACTTGAATTGGTTTAACGGAGCGTCCATCTGGCCCGATAATAACATATGCATATCCACAAGGTACATGAGAGGCAATTTTTTCACTATGTGAATTATCAGATGACGGTGAAACCGAACTAACAGGAACAAGAAGGCTTTCGAAATCTGCATAAATACAGTAAGCGACAGGATGTTGTAAGTGCGTACCTGTAAATTTTAAAATGTTATTTTCCTCAGAGGGCATTTTAACAACCTGCACTTCATGTTCTTGACAGTACTGAATGTGGGTTTTCAATAAATCCTCTCTGCTAAATCGATGTAGACATCTGAAACAGTAATGGGCTTTTAAACGATGTTGGGTTAAATCACCAAGTAGACGCGAAAAGTTTCGAATCAAGCAATAATGTTGCATTTCTTCATCAGAAATTAATAATAAGTTGATAACATCACAATCATTTTTTGGCGAAATATAGAGTGGGCACACTTCATTGTCTTCAAAGCCAAAGACATTGATCCGTAGATCATTTAATTTTTCAATAAGGGGTATCTTTGTTAATGGCACGGGACATGTTACATTACCTAGTTTAATGGTATTTTCATACGGTAGGTAGTGTGATACACGATGAGGATGTTTACTACGATCTATATTCAGTTTATAGGCGATCAAACACCAAACAAGGCATTTTTGATCTTCGTTTTTGATATTTAGCACAGCCTTTTTCAAAGCAAGTTTCTGTGATAGTTTAATATAGCTACTAGCAGCTAACGGATGGTATTTGGCCATTTTTAGTTCCAGATAATGAATTTTCTTAAAAATCCATCCAGATCCTCTTTGGATAAATTCATCTAGGGACTTATTAATCTTTGCATATCCTTCACGAATATGATGTTCAATAGTATTATCTAAAAGGTCAGTAAAACAACAACTTCTAAAAAAAGTTTGAATTTCTTCCATTTCGTCATTACCTCTTTTACGCTCCAAGCTCACTTTCATGACCATATACCACTTCAAAGCATTTTTTTCACGTATCTCATTCAAAAGTTTTTCATATAATGCACCCTGTATATAGGTTTGAAATACTTCCATATCACATTCATTGCTTTCGTTTGGATAAAAAAGCTCTGTATTAAACGCATTTGAAGTGTTAATCTGTTTTTTAACTCTTTTAGATTTTACGGCAGGTGCAGCTATCTTCCGTTTTCCAGTAACAAGTTCATGCTCTTGTCGCTTATGGCATGTTAATTCTGCTTTCATATCAAACATTTTATCACATTCACTGCATGAATATCGTAAACTTTGGTGAAATTTTAAGTGCCTCTGCAAGTTATCCTCACGCGTAAATACTTGCTCACAATGCTGACACTTTATCGATGCTACTTCATCTTTACTGCGATGTCTTAGCATATGTCGATTCAGTAACCATTTCTGGGCAAATTCTTTTTCACAAAGGGAGCAACTGAAATTTTCTGACACTCTCTTATCACTCGTTTCAGCAGATGAAGATTGATTTTTACGATTATGAATCAGCATATGACGAATTAAGCTTGATTTCACTCCAAATGTCTTTCCACACGTATCACAACTGTATAACTTTTCATCTAAATGTATCTTTTCATGACGACGCAAGTCCCATTTTCGCGAAAATTCCTTATTACATGTAGAACATCTGAAAACACTAAACATTTTCTTATCTGACGGTTCCATAACTTGACTCATTTTTTTTTTTTTTTAAGAACAAGAGATAATCCAGACAACATTCATAAATTTTTTCATGCAAATGACTTAAAATTACAATCACCTTCAATTTATAGCATCGGGTAAATACTTACTATTCTCTCATTGGCTAATTAAAGCTTCAATAAAAATCAGAGCTTTTGATTGGCTAATAAAATTCACATAAGGTTAAAAATATTTGCATCTCCAACGCGCTTAATTTCATAACGCTAATAGTATGAATTAATGCTTCAATAAAATCAACGTTGTGATTGGTTGAAAAAATCACGTGATCTCGAAAAATATTCGCATTCATAAAATTCTTAATTTCATAATTCTAATACTATTAATTTAGTTTTTTAAAAATCATTGCTTCTGATTGAGTAAAAAATATCTACATGTAAAACTTTCTAAAAAAAAAAAAAATAAATAAATAAAATTCATATAACCTCAAATAAAATTTATGACACCTCGAAAGTATCTGTATAAAAAACACTTAATTTTATAATGATAAAATATTAGGAATTCAAATCTCCCACATGTAAAACTTTCTAAAAATAAAATTCATAAAACCTCAAAATAAAATTTATATATCCTCAAAATATTTGTATCTAAAAAGCACTTAATTTCATATAGCTATTATTATCAATTTAAGTTTCAGCTCTCTCACATAATATGAATATTGAAAAAATTTTAGTTCTCGTTACGTCAGAAGATACTATCACCGTATGATAAAACAACAGATAATTGTTATCTATCATTTTACCCTGGCTCGCTTGGAAAGCAAAAACGTGGTGCTTTCTACTCTGAAGGCAAGTCTTATTAAAGTCTTATTAAACATATATTATTTATTAAAATTAGGAATATAGTATCAAGATATTAATTTTAAATAAGCTTTATAAATTTCATTTATCAAAATGCTTAACTTATAAGAATTTTTGACGAATATTCGAAATGAAAACTCTTTTAGCAGTCTTTTTAACTTCAAAAGTGAAGAAAATTTCCACTTGTTTTAATGTAAGTCCAAATTTACTAAACAACTTAGTTAAACAAAAATGTTAATAATTTATTCCATTAAATAAAAAATACAAATTTTAATTATTCGTTTTATTAAAAATGAAATTAGATTAATATTTTTATCATACATGCATTTTAAAAATCTTTATCGTAGAAATTCAATTATATTCTAGATACATTTAAAAATTGTAAGTAATTTCATCATAATATTATTTTAAATTATAAGTATTAAAAATAAATAAAAAAAACAAACTCATAAGAATCTATATTTCATCACACTTGAAACAAAAACATATATTAAATTTTCTTAATTTTCAAAATTTAGTCTAATTTCATTAATGCACCCATTCTCTATACGAGTGTTCGACGTTCAAAGATGGTAGACATTTAAAGTTTTCCAAAGTTTTCTCCAAAACTTGTGTAAATACAAACTAGAAGCACTCATCCTCAAATCATATATTTTTATCAATTTTATTAATGTGACACATGTTAAACAAAAATGGTAATAATTTATTTCATTAAATAAATAAAGAAATAAAAATTATCAAAATTAATCCTGTTTTATTTAACAATTAACATTCATTGTGTACAATTGTGGACTTGTTTTTTCATCAAATTCATTACTTAAACATCTGAAAAATAGTTCATTCCTTTAATCAATTAGTTTATTAAACATTGAAATATTAATAATACATCGCTTAATTGCCTGAAAACTGCAATTAAACATTTTACATTTCCGAATGATAACTCCATTTCTTATTTTAAATACTAATTAATTTCCTTAATTAATATTAAATATGACTAACAAACAACACCTTAATTAAGAAAATACAAAATTTTAATCTTTAAAATTAAAAAAATTTTCAAGGTATAGTTCTAAATTTTCGGGACAGATGGCAGCACATTTGCCAATATTTCACATTAGAAAAATCTATTTCCATTAATTTTCTTAATATTACATCACAAATTACCATTAAAATATTGATTAAAATATTAATTATACACTAAAAAACTATATTTATCTATCTTTTAAGCAATTATTTCACTAATTTTTTCAAAAATTCTAATTGATATTAATTACAGCACTCTAAAATAACTTGCATTTTAAACCAATTTCATCTTAAGACCGTACTCGATTTTATAGAAATAAAAAATACATTTATTACGAAATCATAAAATAAATTACATTTAAAATCAACTAAATACTAAATAACTTTTTAAAAATTACAAGTTTTCAAACAATTATGTCTCATAAAATCCTAATTAAATTCATCTCTAAAATAACTTGCATTTAAAGCCAATTTCATCTTAATCTCTAAATAAATTGCCTTTAAAATCAATGTTCAACGGAATACGATACACTGAATATTCAAGAACCCTATTCACAAGTCTTGCTTGCATAACGGTCAGAGCATTCTCTTGCTGAAACATAGGACCTCAGTTCGAATCCAGCTGCCGGCGAAGGCCGAAAAACAAAATTTTTGAAAAAAAGAAGTTCAATAATTGGTTTAAAAATTGGTTTAAAATGCAAGTGCTGTAATTAATATCAATTAGAATTTTTGAAAAAATTAGTGAAATAATTGCTTAAAAGATAGATAAATATAGTTTTTTAGTGTATAATTAATATTTTAATCAATATTTTAATGGTAATTTGTGATGTAATATTAAGAAAATTAATGGAAATAGATTTTTCTAATGTGAAATATTGGCAAATGTGCTGCCATCTGTCCCAAAAATTTAGAACTATACCTTGAAAATTTTTTTAATTTTAAAGATAAAAATTTTGTATTTTCTTAATTAAGGTGTTGTTTGTTAGTCATATTTAATATTAATTAAGGAAATTAATTAGTATTTAAAATAAGAAATGGAGTTATCATTCGGAAATGTAAAATGTTTAATTGCAGTTTTCAGGCAATTAAGCGATGTATTATTAATATTTCAATGTTTAATAAACTAATTGATTAAAGGAATGAACTATTTTTCAGATGTTTAAGTAATGAATTTAATGAAAAAACAAGTCCACAATTGTACACAATGAATGTTAATTGTTAAATAAAACAGGATTAATTTTGATAATTTTTATTTCTTTATTTATTTAATGAAATAAATTATTACCATTTTTGTTTAACATGTGTCACATTAATAAAATTGATAAAAATATATGATTTGAGGATGAGTGCTTCTAGTTTGTATTTACACAAGTTTTGGAGAAAACTTTGGAAAACTTTAAATGTCTACCATCTTTGAACGTCGAACACTCGTATAGAGAATGGGTGCATTAATGAAATTAGACTAAATTTTGAAAATTAAGAAAATTTAATATATGTTTTTGTTTCAAGTGTGATGAAATATAGATTCTTATGAGTTTGTTTTTTTTATTTATTTTTAATACTTATAATTTAAAATAATATTATGATGAAATTACTTACAATTTTTAAATGTATCTAGAATATAATTGAATTTCTACGATAAAGATTTTTAAAATGCATGTATGATAAAAATATTAATCTAATTTCATTTTTAATAAAACGAATAATTAAAATTTGTATTTTTTATTTAATGGAATAAATTATTAACATTTTTGTTTAACTAAGTTGTTTAGCAAATTTGGACTTATATTAAAACAAGTGGAAATTTTCTTCACTTTTGAAGTTAAAAAGACTGCTAAAAGAGTTTTCATTTCGAATATTCGTCAAAAATTCTTATAAGTTAAGCATTTTGATAAATGAAATTTATAAAGCTTATTTAAAATTAATATCTTGATACTATATTCCTAATTTTAATAAATAATATATGTTTAATAAGACTTTAATAAGACTTTAATAAGACTTGCCTTCAGAGTAGAAAGCACCACGTTTTTGCTTTCCAAGCGAGCCAGGGTAAAATGATAGATAACAATTATCTGTTGTTTTATCATACGGTGATAGTATCTTCTGACGTAACGAGAACTAACATTTTTTCAATATTCATATTATGTGAGAGAGCTGAAACTTAAATTGATAATAATAGCTATATGAAATTAAGTGCTTTTTAGATACAAATATTTTGAGGATATATAAATTTTATTTTGAGGTTTTATGAATTTTATTTTTAGAAAGTTTTACATGTGGGAGATTTGAATTCCTAATATTTTATCATTATAAAATTAAGTGTTTTTTATACAGATACTTTCGAGGTGTCATAAATTTTATTTGAGGTTATATGAATTTTATTTTTATTTTTTTTTTTTTTTAGAAAGTTTTACATGTAGATATTTTTTACTCAATCAGAAGCAATGATTTTTAAAAAACTAAATTAATAGTATTAGAATTATGAAATTAAGAATTTTATGAATGCGAATATTTTTCGAGGTCACGTGATTTTTTCAACCAATCACAACGTTGATTTTATTGAAGCATTAATTCATACTATTAGCGTTATGAAATTAAGCGCGTTGGAGATGCAAATATTTTTAACCTTATGTGAATTTTATTAGCCAATCAAAAGCTCTGATTTTTATTGAAGCTTTAATTAGCCAATGAGAGAATAGTAAGTATTTACCCGATGCTATAAATTGAAGGTGATTGTAATTTTAAGTCATTTGCATGAAAAAATTTATGAATGTTGTCTGGATTATCTCTTGTTCTTAAAAAAAAAAAAAAAAAAAGGAGTCAAGTTATGGAACCGTCAGATAAGAAAATGTTTAGTGTTTTCAGATGTTCTACATGTAATAAGGAATTTTCGCGAAAATGGGACTTGCGTCGTCATGAAAAGATACATTTAGATGAATGCAAGAGAATGCTCTGACCGTTATGCAAGCAAGACTTGTGAATGGGATTCTTGAATATTCAGTGTATCGTATTCCGTTGAACATTGATTTTAAAGGCAATTTATTTAGAGATTAAGATGAAATTGGCTTTAAATGCAAGTTATTTTAGAGATGAATTTAATTAGGATTTTATGAGACATAATTGTTTGAAAACTTGTAATTTTTAAAAAGTTATTTAGTATTTAGTTGATTTTAAATGTAATTTATTTTATGATTTCGTAATAAATGTATTTTTTATTTCTATAAAATCGAGTACGGTCTTAAGATGAAATTGGTTTGAAATGCAAGTGCTGTAATTAATATCAATTAGAATTTTTGAAAAAATTAGTGAAATAATTGCTTAAAAGATAGATAAATATAGTTTTTTAGTGTATAATTAATATTTTAATCAATATTTTAATGGTAATTTGTGATGTAATATTAAGAAAATTAATGGAAATAAATTTTTCTAATGTGAAATATTGGCAAATGTGCTGCCATCTGTCCCGAAAATTTAGAACTATACCTTGAAAATTTTTTTAATTTTAAAGATAAAAATTTTGTATTTTCTTAATTAAGGTGTTGTTTGTTAGTCATATTTAATATTAATTAAGGAAATTAATTAGTATTTAAAATAAGAAATGGAGTTATCATTCGGAAATGTAAAATGTTTAATTGCAGTTTTCAGGCAATTAAGCGATGTATTATTAATATTTCAATGTTTAATAAACTAATTGATTAAAGGAATGAACTATTTTTCAGATGTTTAAGTAATGAATTTAATGAAAAAACAAGTCCACAATTGTACACAATGAATGTTAATTGTTAAATAAAACAGGATTAATTTTGATAATTTTTATTTCTTTATTTATTTAATGAAATAAATTATTACCATTTTTGTTTAACATGTGTCACATTAATAAAATTGATAAAAATATATGATTTGAGGATGAGTGCTTCTAGTTTGTATTTACACAAGTTTTGGAGAAAACTTTGGAAAACTTTAAATGTCTACCATCTTTGAACGTCGAACACTCGTATAGAGAATGGGTGCATTAATGAAATTAGACTAAATTTTGAAAATTAAGAAAATTTAATATATGTTTTTGTTTCAAGTGTGATGAAATATAGATTCTTATGAGTTTGTTTTTTTTATTTATTTTTAATACTTATAATTTAAAATAATATTATGATGAAATTACTTACAATTTTTAAATGTATCTAGAATATAATTGAATTTCTACGATAAAGATTTTTAAAATGCATGTATGATAAAAATATTAATCTAATTTCATTTTTAATAAAACGAATAATTAAAATTTGTATTTTTTATTTAATGGAATAAATTATTAACATTTTTGTTTAACTAAGTTGTTTAGTAAATTTGGACTTACATTAAAACAAGTGGAAATTTTCTTCACTTTTGAAGTTAAAAAGACTGCTAAAAGAGTTTTCATTTCGAATATTCGTCAAAAATTCTTATAAGTTAAGCATTTTGATAAATGAAATTTATAAAGCTTATTTAAAATTAATATCTTGATACTATATTCCTAATTTTAATAAATAATATATGTTTAATAAGACTTTAATAAGACTTGCCTTCAGAGTAGAAAGCACCACGTTTTTGCTTTCCAAGCGAGCCAGGGTAAAATGATAGATAACAATTATCTGTTGTTTTATCATACGGTGATAGTATCTTCTGACGTAACGAGAACTAACATTTTTTCAATATTCATATTATGTGAGAGAGCTGAAACTTAAATTGATAATAATAGCTATATGAAATTAAGTACTTTTTAGATACAAATATTTTGAGGATATATAAATTTTATTTTGAGGTTTTATGAATTTTATTTTTAGAAAGTTTTACATGTGGGAGATTTGAATTCCTAATATTTTATCATTATAAAATTAAGTGTTTTTTATACAGATACTTTCGAGGTGTCATAAATTTTATTTGAGGTTATATGAATTTTATTTTATTTTATTTTTTTTTTTTAGAAAGTTTTACATGTAGATATTTTTTACTCAATCAGAAGCAATGATTTTTAAAAAACTAAATTAATAGTATTAGAATTATGAAATTAAGAATTTTATGAATGCGAATATTTTTCGAGGTCACGTGATTTTTTCAACCAATCACAACGTTGATTTTATTGAAGCATTAATTCATACTATTAGCGTTATGAAATTAAGCGCGTTGGAGATGCAAATATTTTTAACCTTATGTGAATTTTATTAGCCAATCAAAAGCTCTGATTTTTATTGAAGCTTTAATTAGCCAATGAGAGAATAGTAAGTATTTACCCGATGCTATAAATTGAAGGTGATTGTAATTTTAAGTCATTTGCATGAAAAAATTTATGAATGTTGTCTGGATTATCTCTTGTTCTTAAAAAAAAAAAAAAATGAGTCAAGTTATGGAACCGTCAGATAAGAAAATGTTTAGTGTTTTCAGATGTTCTACATGTAATAAGGAATTTTCGCGAAAATGGGACTTGCGTCGTCATGAAAAGATACATTTAGATGAATGCAAGAGAATGCTCTGACCGTTATGCAAGCAAGACTTGTGAATGGGATTCTTGAATATTCAGTGTATCGTATTCCGTTGAACATTGATTTTAAAGGCAATTTATTTAGAGATTAAGATGAAATTGGCTTTAAATGCAAGTTATTTTAGAGATGAATTTAATTAGGATTTTATGAGACATAATTGTTTGAAAACTTGTAATTTTTAAAAAGTTATTTAGTATTTAGTTGATTTTAAATGTAATTTATTTTATGATTTCGTAATAAATGTATTTTTTATTTCTATAAAATCGAGTACGGTCTTAAGATGAAATTGGTTTAAAATGCAAGTGCTGTAATTAATATCAATTAGAATTTTTGAAAAAATTAGTGAAATAATTGCTTAAAAGATAGATAAATATAGTTTTTTAGTGTATAATTAATATTTTAATCAATATTTTAATGGTAATTTGTGATGTAATATTAAGAAAATTAATGGAAATAGATTTTTCTAATGTGAAATATTGGCAAATGTGCTGCCATCTGTCCCGAAAATTTAGAACTATACCTTGAAAATTTTTTTAATTTTAAAGATAAAAATTTTGTATTTTCTTAATTAAGGTGTTGTTTGTTAGTCATATTTAATATTAATTAAGGAAATTAATTAGTATTTAAAATAAGAAATGGAGTTATCATTCGGAAATGTAAAATGTTTAATTGCAGTTTTCAGGCAATTAAGCGATGTATTATTAATATTTCAATGTTTAATAAACTAATTGATTAAAGGAATGAACTATTTTTCAGATGTTTAAGTAATGAATTTAATGAAAAAACAAGTCCACAATTGTACACAATGAATGTTAATTGTTAAATAAAACAGGATTAATTTTGATAATTTTTATTTCTTTATTTATTTAATGAAATAAATTATTACCATTTTTGTTTAACATGTGTCACATTAATAAAATTGATAAAAATATATGATTTGAGGATGAGTGCTTCTAGTTTGTATTTACACAAGTTTTGGAGAAAAATTTGGAAAACTTTAAATGTCTACCATCTTTGAACGTCGAACACTCATATAGAGAATGGGTGCATTAATGAAATTAGACTAAATTTTGAAAATTAAGAAAATTTAATATATGTTTTTGTTTCAAGTGTGATGAAATATAGATTCTTATGAGTTTGTTTTTTTTATTTATTTTTAATACTTATAATTTAAAATAATATTATGATGAAATTACTTACAATTTTTAAATGTATCTAGAATATAATTGAATTTCTACGATAAAGATTTTTAAAATGCATGTATGATAAAAATATTAATCTAATTTCATTTTTAATAAAACGAATAATTAAAATTTGTATTTTTTATTTAATGGAATAAATTATTAACATTTTTGTTTAACTAAGTTGTTTAGCAAATTTGGACTTACATTAAAACAAGTGGAAATTTTCTTCACTTTTGAAGTTAAAAAGACTGCTAAAAGAGTTTTCATTTCGAATATTCGTCAAAAATTCTTATAAGTTAAGCATTTTGATAAATGAAATTTATAAAGCTTATTTAAAATTAATATCTTGATACTATATTCCTAATTTTAATAAATAATATATGTTTAATAAGACTTTAATAAGACTTGCCTTCAGAGTAGAAAGCACCACGTTTTTGCTTTCCAAGCGAGCCAGGGTAAAATGATAGATAACAATTATCTGTTGTTTTATCATACGGTGATAGTATCTTCTGACGTAACGAGAACTAACATTTTTTCAATATTCATATTATGTGAGAGAGCTGAAACTTAAATTGATAATAATAGCTATATGAAATTAAGTGCTTTTTAGATACAAATATTTTGAGGATATATAAATTTTATTTTGAGGTTTTATGAATTTTATTTTTAGAAAGTTTTACATGTGGGAGATTTGAATTCCTAATATTTTATCATTATAAAATTAAGTGTTTTTTATACAGATACTTTCGAGGTGTCATAAATTTTATTTGAGGTTATATGAATTTTATTTTTATTTTTTTTTTTTTTTAGAAAGTTTTACATGTAGATATTTTTTACTCAATCAGAAGCAATGATTTTTAAAAAACTAAATTAATAGTATTAGAATTATGAAATTAAGAATTTTATGAATGCGAATATTTTTCGAGGTCACGTGATTTTTTCAACCAATCACAACGTTGATTTTATTGAAGCATTAATTCATACTATTAGCGTTATGAAATTAAGCGCGTTGGAGATGCAAATATTTTTAACCTTATGTGAATTTTATTAGCCAATCAAAAGCTCTGATTTTTATTGAAGCTTTAATTAGCCAATGAGAGAATAGTAAGTATTTACCCGATGCTATAAATTGAAGGTGATTGTAATTTTAAGTCATTTGCATGAAAAAATTTATGAATGTTGTCTGGATTATCTCTTGTTCTTAAAAAAAAAAAAAAAAAAGGAGTCAAGTTATGGAACCGTCAGATAAGAAAATGTTTAGTGTTTTCAGATGTTCTACATGTAATAAGGAATTTTCGCGAAAATGGGACTTGCGTCGTCATGAAAAGATACATTTAGATGAATGCAAGAGAATGCTCTGACCGTTATGCAAGCAAGACTTGTGAATGGGATTCTTGAATATTCAGTGTATCGTATTCCGTTGAACATTGATTTTAAAGGCAATTTATTTAGAGATTAAGATGAAATTGGCTTTAAATGCAAGTTATTTTAGAGATGAATTTAATTAGGATTTTATGAGACATAATTGTTTGAAAACTTGTAATTTTTAAAAAGTTATTTAGTATTTAGTTGATTTTAAATGTAATTTATTTTATGATTTCGTAATAAATGTATTTTTTATTTCTATAAAATCGAGTACGGTCTTAAGATGAAATTGGTTTGAAATGCAAGTGCTGTAATTAATATCAATTAGAATTTTTGAAAAAATTAGTGAAATAATTGCTTAAAAGATAGATAAATATAGTTTTTTAGTGTATAATTAATATTTTAATCAATATTTTAATGGTAATTTGTGATGTAATATTAAGAAAATTAATGGAAATAAATTTTTCTAATGTGAAATATTGGCAAATGTGCTGCCATCTGTCCCGAAAATTTAGAACTATACCTTGAAAATTTTTTTAATTTTAAAGATAAAAATTTTGTATTTTCTTAATTAAGGTGTTGTTTGTTAGTCATATTTAATATTAATTAAGGAAATTAATTAGTATTTAAAATAAGAAATGGAGTTATCATTCGGAAATGTAAAATGTTTAATTGCAGTTTTCAGGCAATTAAGCGATGTATTATTAATATTTCAATGTTTAATAAACTAATTGATTAAAGGAATGAACTATTTTTCAGATGTTTAAGTAATGAATTTAATGAAAAAACAAGTCCACAATTGTACACAATGAATGTTAATTGTTAAATAAAACAGGATTAATTTTGATAATTTTTATTTCTTTATTTATTTAATGAAATAAATTATTACCATTTTTGTTTAACATGTGTCACATTAATAAAATTGATAAAAATATATGATTTGAGGATGAGTGCTTCTAGTTTGTATTTACACAAGTTTTGGAGAAAACTTTGGAAAACTTTAAATGTCTACCATCTTTGAACGTCGAACACTCGTATAGAGAATGGGTGCATTAATGAAATTAGACTAAATTTTGAAAATTAAGAAAATTTAATATATGTTTTTGTTTCAAGTGTGATGAAATATAGATTCTTATGAGTTTGTTTTTTTTATTTATTTTTAATACTTATAATTTAAAATAATATTATGATGAAATTACTTACAATTTTTAAATGTATCTAGAATATAATTGAATTTCTACGATAAAGATTTTTAAAATGCATGTATGATAAAAATATTAATCTAATTTCATTTTTAATAAAACGAATAATTAAAATTTGTATTTTTTATTTAATGGAATAAATTATTAACATTTTTGTTTAACTAAGTTGTTTAGTAAATTTGGACTTACATTAAAACAAGTGGAAATTTTCTTCACTTTTGAAGTTAAAAAGACTGCTAAAAGAGTTTTCATTTCGAATATTCGTCAAAAATTCTTATAAGTTAAGCATTTTGATAAATGAAATTTATAAAGCTTATTTAAAATTAATATCTTGATACTATATTCCTAATTTTAATAAATAATATATGTTTAATAAGACTTTAATAAGACTTGCCTTCAGAGTAGAAAGCACCACGTTTTTGCTTTCCAAGCGAGCCAGGGTAAAATGATAGATAACAATTATCTGTTGTTTTATCATACGGTGATAGTATCTTCTGACGTAACGAGAACTAACATTTTTTCAATATTCATATTATGTGAGAGAGCTGAAACTTAAATTGATAATAATAGCTATATGAAATTAAGTACTTTTTAGATACAAATATTTTGAGGATATATAAATTTTATTTTGAGGTTTTATGAATTTTATTTTTAGAAAGTTTTACATGTGGGAGATTTGAATTCCTAATATTTTATCATTATAAAATTAAGTGTTTTTTATACAGATACTTTCGAGGTGTCATAAATTTTATTTGAGGTTATATGAATTTTATTTTATTTTATTTTTTTTTTTTAGAAAGTTTTACATGTAGATATTTTTTACTCAATCAGAAGCAATGATTTTTAAAAAACTAAATTAATAGTATTAGAATTATGAAATTAAGAATTTTATGAATGCGAATATTTTTCGAGGTCACGTGATTTTTTCAACCAATCACAACGTTGATTTTATTGAAGCATTAATTCATACTATTAGCGTTATGAAATTAAGCGCGTTGGAGATGCAAATATTTTTAACCTTATGTGAATTTTATTAGCCAATCAAAAGCTCTGATTTTTATTGAAGCTTTAATTAGCCAATGAGAGAATAGTAAGTATTTACCCGATGCTATAAATTGAAGGTGATTGTAATTTTAAGTCATTTGCATGAAAAAATTTATGAATGTTGTCTGGATTATCTCTTGTTCTTAAAAAAAAAAAAAATGAGTCAAGTTATGGAACCGTCAGATAAGAAAATGTTTAGTGTTTTCAGATGTTCTACATGTAATAAGGAATTTTCGCGAAAATGGGACTTGCGTCGTCATGAAAAGATACATTTAGATGAATGCAAGAGAATGCTCTGACCGTTATGCAAGCAAGACTTGTGAATGGGATTCTTGAATATTCAGTGTATCGTATTCCGTTGAACATTGATTTTAAAGGCAATTTATTTAGAGATTAAGATGAAATTGGCTTTAAATGCAAGTTATTTTAGAGATGAATTTAATTAGGATTTTATGAGACATAATTGTTTGAAAACTTGTAATTTTTAAAAAGTTATTTAGTATTTAGTTGATTTTAAATGTAATTTATTTTATGATTTCGTAATAAATGTATTTTTTATTTCTATAAAATCGAGTACGGTCTTAAGATGAAATTGGTTTAAAATGCAAGTGCTGTAATTAATATCAATTAGAATTTTTGAAAAAATTAGTGAAATAATTGCTTAAAAGATAGATAAATATAGTTTTTTAGTGTATAATTAATATTTTAATCAATATTTTAATGGTAATTTGTGATGTAATATTAAGAAAATTAATGGAAATAGATTTTTCTAATGTGAAATATTGGCAAATGTGCTGCCATCTGTCCCGAAAATTTAGAACTATACCTTGAAAATTTTTTTAATTTTAAAGATAAAAATTTTGTATTTTCTTAATTAAGGTGTTGTTTGTTAGTCATATTTAATATTAATTAAGGAAATTAATTAGTATTTAAAATAAGAAATGGAGTTATCATTCGGAAATGTAAAATGTTTAATTGCAGTTTTCAGGCAATTAAGCGATGTATTATTAATATTTCAATGTTTAATAAACTAATTGATTAAAGGAATGAACTATTTTTCAGATGTTTAAGTAATGAATTTAATGAAAAAACAAGTCCACAATTGTACACAATGAATGTTAATTGTTAAATAAAACAGGATTAATTTTGATAATTTTTATTTCTTTATTTATTTAATGAAATAAATTATTACCATTTTTGTTTAACATGTGTCACATTAATAAAATTGATAAAAATATATGATTTGAGGATGAGTGCTTCTAGTTTGTATTTACACAAGTTTTGGAGAAAAATTTGGAAAACTTTAAATGTCTACCATCTTTGAACGTCGAACACTCATATAGAGAATGGGTGCATTAATGAAATTAGACTAAATTTTGAAAATTAAGAAAATTTAATATATGTTTTTGTTTCAAGTGTGATGAAATATAGATTCTTATGAGTTTGTTTTTTTTATTTATTTTTAATACTTATAATTTAAAATAATATTATAAAGAAATTACTTACAATTTTTAAATGTATCTAGAATATAATTGAATTTCTACGATAAAGATTTTTAAAATGCATGTATGATAAAAATATTAATCTAATTTCATTTTTAATAAAACGAATAATTAAAATTTGTATTTTTTATTTAATGGAATAAATTATTAACATTTTTGTTTAACTAAGTTGTTTAGCAAATTTGGACTTACATTAAAACAAGTGGAAATTTTCTTCACTTTTGAAGTTAAAAAGACTGCTAAAAGAGTTTTCATTTCGAATATTCGTCAAAAATTCTTATAAGTTAAGCATTTTGATAAATGAAATTTATAAAGCTTATTTAAAATTAATATCTTGATACTATATTCCTAATTTTAATAAATAATATATGTTTAATAAGACTTTAATAAGACTTGCCTTCAGAGTAGAAAGCACCACGTTATTGCTTTCCAAGCGAGCCAGGGTAAAATGATAGATAACAATTATCTGTTGTTTTATCATACGGTGATAGTATCTTCTGACGTAACGAGAACTAACATTTTTTCAATATTCATATTATGTGAGAGAGCTGAAACTTAAATTGATAATAATAGCTATATGAAATTAAGTGCTTTTTAGATACAAATATTTTGAGGATATATAAATTTTATTTTGAGGTTTTATGAATTTTATTTTTAGAAAGTTTTACATGTGGGAGATTTGAATTCCTAATATTTTATCAT
This sequence comes from Salticus scenicus, assembly GCA_963930645.1. Classification (NCBI taxonomy): domain Eukaryota; kingdom Metazoa; phylum Arthropoda; class Arachnida; order Araneae; family Salticidae; genus Salticus; species Salticus scenicus. The sequence continues at coordinate 47,682,573 of OZ005660.1, read as the reverse complement.
TATAAAATTAAGTGTTTTTTATACAGATACTTTCGAGGTGTCATAAATTTTATTTGAGGTTATATGAATTTTATTTTTATTTTTTTTTTTTTTAGAAAGTTTTACATGTAGATATTTTTTACTCAATCAGAAGCAATGATTTTTAAAAAACTAAATTAATAGTATTAGAATTATGAAATTAAGAATTTTATGAATGCGAATATTTTTCGAGGTCACGTGATTTTTTCAACCAATCACAACGTTGATTTTATTGAAGCATTAATTCATACTATTAGCGTTATGAAATTAAGCGCGTTGGAGATGCAAATATTTTTAACCTTATGTGAATTTTATTAGCCAATCAAAAGCTCTGATTTTTATTGAAGCTTTAATTAGCCAATGAGAGAATAGTAAGTATTTACCCGATGCTATAAATTGAAGGTGATTGTAATTTTAAGTCATTTGCATGAAAAAATTTATGAATGTTGTCTGGATTATCTCTTGTTCTTAAAAAAAAAAAAAAAAATGAGTCAAGTTATGGAACCGTCAGATAAGAAAATGTTTAGTGTTTTCAGATGTTCTACATGTAATAAGGAATTTTCGCGAAAATGGGACTTGCGTCGTCATGAAAAGATACATTTAGATGAATGCAAGAGAATGCTCTGACCGTTATGCAAGCAAGACTTGTGAATGGGATTCTTGAATATTCAGTGTATCGTATTCCGTTGAACATTGATTTTAAAGGCAATTTATTTAGAGATTAAGATGAAATTGGCTTTAAATGCAAGTTATTTTAGAGATGAATTTAATTAGGATTTTATGAGACATAATTGTTTGAAAACTTGTAATTTTTAAAAAGTTATTTAGTATTTAGTTGATTTTAAATGTAATTTATTTTATGATTTCGTAATAAATGTATTTTTTATTTCTATAAAATCGAGTACGGTCTTAAGATGAAATTGGTTTAAAATGCAAGTGCTGTAATTAATATCAATTAGAATTTTTGAAAAAATTAGTGAAATAATTGCTTAAAAGATAGATAAATATAGTTTTTTAGTGTATAATTAATATTTTAATCAATATTTTAATGGTAATTTGTGATGTAATATTAAGAAAATTAATGGAAATAGATTTTTCTAATGTGAAATATTGGCAAATGTGCTTCCATCTGTCCCGAAAATTTAGAACTATACCTTGAAAATTTTTTTAATTTTAAAGATTAAAATTTTGTATTTTCTTAATTAAGGTGTTGTTTGTTAGTCATATTTAATATTAATTAAGGAAATTAATTAGTATTTAAAATAAGAAATGGAGTTATCATTCGGAAATGTAAAATGTTTAATTGCAGTTTTCAGGCAATTAAGCGATGTATTATTAATATTTCAATGTTTAATAAACTAATTGATTAAAGGAATGAACTATTTTTCAGATGTTTAAGTAATGAATTTAATGAAAAAACAAGTCCACAATTGTACACAATGAATGTTAATTGTTAAATAAAACAGGATTAATTTTGATAATTTTTATTTCTTTATTTATTTAATGAAAGAAATTATTACCATTTTTGTTTAACATGTGTCACATTAATAAAATTGATAAAAATATATGATTTGAGGATGAGTGCTTCTAGTTTGTATTTACACAAGTTTTGGAGAAAAATTTGGAAAACTTTAAATGTCTACCATCTTTGAACGTCGAACACTCGTATAGAGAATGGGTGCATTAATGAAATTAGACTAAATTTTGAAAATTAAGAAAATTTAATATATGTTTTTGTTTCAAGTGTGATGAAATATAGATTCTTATGAGTTTGTTTTTTTTATTTATTTTTAATACTTATAATTTAAAATAATATTATGATGAAATTACTTACAATTTTTAAATGTATCTAGAATATAATTGAATTTCTACGATAAAGATTTTTAAAATGCATGTATGATAAAAATATTAATCTAATTTCATTTTTAATGAAACGAATAATTAAAATTTGTATTTTTTATTTAATGGAATAAATTATTAACATTTTTGTTTAACTAAGTTGTTTAGTAAATTTGGACTTACATTAAAACAAGTGGAAATTTTCTTCACTTTTGAAGTTAAAAAGACTGCTAAAAGAGTTTTCATTTCGAATATTCGTCAAAAATTCTTATAAGTTAAGCATTTTGATAAATGAAATTTATAAAGCTTATTTAAAATTAATATCTTGATACTATATTCCTAATTTTAATAAATAATATATGTTTAATAAGACTTTAATAAGACTTGCCTTCAGAGTAGAAAGCACCACGTTTTTGCTTTCCAAGCGAGCCAGGGTAAAATGATAGATAACAATTATCTGTTGTTTTATCATACGGTGATAGTATCTTCTGACGTAACGAGAACTAACATTTTTTCAATATTCATATTATGTGAGAGAGCTGAAACTTAAATTGATAATAATAGCTATATGAAATTAAGTGCATTTTAGATACAAATATTTTGAGGATATATAAATTTTATTTTGAGGTTTTATGAATTTTATTTTTAGAAAGTTTTACATGTGGGAGATTTGAATTCCTAATATTTTATCATTATAAAATTAAGTGTTTTTTATACAGATACTTTCGAGGTGTCATAAATTTTATTTGAGGTTATATGAATTTTATTTTATTTTTTTGTTTTTTTTAGAAAGTTTTACATGTAGATATTTTTTACTCAATCAGAAGCAATGATTTTTAAAAAACTAAATTAATAGTATTAGAATTATGAAATTAAGAATTTTATGAATGCGAATATTTTTCGAGGTCACGTGATTTTTTCAACCAATCACAACGTTGATTTTATTGAAGCATTAATTCATACTATTAGCGTTATGAAATTAAGCGCGTTGGAGATGCAAATATTTTTAACCTTATGTGAATTTTATTAGCCAATCAAAAGCTCTGATTTTTATTGAAGCTTTAATTAGCCAATGAGAGAATAGTAAGTATTTACCCGATGCTATAAATTGAAGGTGATTGTAATTTTAAGTCATTTGCATGAAAAAATTTATGAATGTTGTCTGGATTATCTCTCTTTCTTAAAAAAAAAAAAAAAAAAATGAGTCAAGTTATGGAACCGTCAGATAAGAAAATGTTTAGTGTTTTCAGATGTTCTACATGTAATAAGGAATTTTCGCGAAAATGGGACTTGCGTCGTCATGAAAAGATACATTTAGATGAATGCAAGAGAATGCTCTGACCGTTATGCAAGCAAGACTTGTGAATGGGATTCTTGAATATTCAGTGTATCGTATTCCGTTGAACATTGATTTTAAAGGCAATTTATTTAGAGATTAAGATGAAATTGGCTTTAAATGCAAGTTATTTTAGAGATGAATTTAATTAGGATTTTATGAGACATAATTGTTTGAAAACTTGTAATTTTTAAAAAGTTATTTAGTATTTAGTTGATTTTAAATGTAATTTATTTTATGATTTCGTAATAAATGTATTTTTTATTTCTATAAAATCGAGTACAGTCTTAAGATGAAATTGGTTTAAAATGCAAGTGCTGTAATTAATATCAATTAGAATTTTTGAAAAAATTAGTGAAATAATTGCTTAAAAGATGGATAAATATAGTTTTTTAGTGTATAATTAATATTTTAATCAATATTTTAATGGTAATTTGTGATGTAATATTAAGAAAATTAATGGAAATAGATTTTTCTAATGTGAAATATTGGCAAATGTGCTGCCATCTGTCCCGAAAATTTAGACCTATACCTTGAAAATTTTTTTAATTTTAAAGATTAAAATTTTGTATTTTCTTAATTAAGGTGTTGTTTGTTAGTCATATTTAATATTAATTAAGGAAATTAATTAGTATTTAAAATAAGAAATGGAGTTATCATTCGGAAATGTAAAATGTTTAATTGCAGTTTTCAGGCAATTAAGCGATGTATTATTAATATTTCAATGTTTAATAAACTAATTGATTAAAGGAATGAACTATTTTTCAGATGTTTAAGTAATGAATTTAATGAAAAAACAAGTCCACAATTGTACACAATGAATGTTAATTGTTAAATAAAACAGGATTAATTTTGATAATTTTTATTTCTTTATTTATTTAATGAAATAAATTATTACCATTTTTGTTTAACATGTGTCACATTAATAAAATTGATAAAAATATATGATTTGAGGATGAGTGCTTCTAGTTTGTATTTACACAAGTTTTGGAGAAAACTTTGGAAAACATTAAATGTCTACCATCTTTGAACGTCGAACACTCGTATAGAGAATGGGTGCATTAATGAAATTAGACTAAATTTTGAAAATTAAGAAAATTTAATATATGTTTTTGTTTCAAGTGTGATGAAATATAGATTCTTATGAGTTTGTTTTTTTTTATTTATTTTTAATACTTATAATTTAAAATAATATTATGATGAAATTACTTACAATTTTTAAATGTATCTAGAATATAATTGAATTTCTACGATAAAGATTTTTAAAATGCATGTATGATAAAAATATTAATCTAATTTCATTTTTAATAAAACGAATAATTAAAATTTGTATTTTTTATTTAATGGAATAAATTATTAACATTTTTGTTTAACTAAGTTGTTTAGTAAATTTGGACTTACATTAAAACAAGTGGAAATTTTCTTCACTTTTGAAGTTAAAAAGACTGCTAAAAGAGTTTTCATTTCGAATATTCGTCAAAAATTCTTATAAGTTAAGCATTTTGATAAATGAAATTTATAAAGCTTATTTAAAATTAATATCTTGATACTATATTCCTAATTTTAATAAATAATATATGTTTAATAAGACTTTAATAAGACTTGCCTTCAGAGTAGAAAGCACCACGTTTTTGCTTTCTAAGCGAGCCAGGGTAAAATGATAGATAACAATTATCTGTTGTTTTATCATACGGTGATAGTATCTTCTGACGTAACGAGAACTAACATTTTTTCAATATTCATATTATGTGAGAGAGCTGAAACTTAAATTGATAATAATAGCTATATGAAATTAAGTGCATTTTAGATACAAATATTTTGAGGATATATAAATTTTATTTTGAGGTTTTATGAATTTTATTTTTAGAAAGTTTTACATGTGGGAGATTTGAATTCCTAATATTTTATCATTATAAAATTAAGTGTTTTTTATACAGATACTTTCGAGGTGTCATAAATTTTATTTGAGGTTATATGAATTTTATTTTATTTTTTTGTTTTTTTTAGAAAGTTTTACATGTAGATATTTTTTACTCAATCAGAAGCAATGATTTTTAAAAAACTAAATTAATAGTGTTAGAATTATGAAATTAAGAATTTTATGAATGCGAATATTTTTCGAGGTCACGTGATTTTTTCAACCAATCACAACGTTGATTTTATTGAAGTATTAATTCATACTATTAGCGTTATGAAATTAAGCGCGTTGGAGATGCAAATATTTTTAACCTTATGTGAATTTTATTAGCCAATCAAAAGCTCTGATTTTTATTGAAGCTTTAATTAGCCAATGAGAGAATAGTAAGTATTTACCCGATGCTATAAATTGAAGGTGATTGTAATTTTAAGTCATTTGCATGAAAAAATTTATGAATGTTGTCTGGATTATCTCTTGTTCTTAAAAAAAAAAAAAAAAATGAGTCAAGTTATGGAACCGTCAGATAAGAAAATGTTTAGTGTTTTCAGATGTTCTACATGTAATAAGGAATTTTCGCGAAAATGGGACTTGCGTCGTCATGGAAATATACATTTAGATGAAAAGTTATACAGTTGTGATACGTGTGGAAAGACATTTGGAGTGAAATCAAGCTTAATTCGTCATATGCTGATTCATAATCGTAAAAATCAATCTTCATCTGCTGAAACGAGTGATAAGAGAGTGTCAGAAAATTTCAGTTGCTCCCTTTGTGAAAAAGAATTTGCCCAGAAATGGTTACTGAATCGACATATGCTAAGACATCGCAGTAAAGTTGAAGTAGCATCGATAAAGTGTCAGCATTGTGAGCAAGTATTTACGCGCGAGGATAACTTGCAGAGGCACTTAAAATTTCACCAAAGTTTACGATATTCATGCAGTGAATGTGATAAAATGTTTGATATGAAAGCAGAATTAACATGCCATAAGCGACAAGAGCATGAACTTGTTACTGGAAAACGGAAGATAGCTGCACCTGCCGTAAAATCTAAAAGAGTTAAAAAACAGATTAACACTTCAAATGCGTTTAATACAGAGCTTTTTTATCCAAACGAAAGCAATGAATGTGATATGGAAGTATTTCAAACCTATATACAGGGTGCATTATATGAAAAACTTTTGAATGAGATACGTGAAAAAAATGCTTTGAAGTGGTATATGGTCATGAAAGTGAGCTTGGAGCGTAAAAGAGGTAATGACGAAATGGAAGAAATTCAAACTTTTTTTAGAAGTTGTTGTTTTACTGACCTTTTAGATAATACTATTGAACATCATATTCGTGAAGGATATGCAAAGATTAATAAGTCCCTAGATGAATTTATCCAAAGAGGATCTGGATGGATTTTTAAGAAAATTCATTATCTGGAACTAAAAATGGCCAAATACCATCCGTTAGCTGCTAGTAGCTATATTAAACTATCACAGAAACTTGCTTTGAAAAAGGCTGAGCTAAATATCAAAAACGAAGATCAAAAATGCCTTGTTTGGTGTTTGATCGCCTATAAACTGAATATAGATCGTAGTAAACATCCTCATCGTGTATCACACTACCTACCGTATGAAAATACCATTAAACTAGGTAATGTAACATGTCCCGTGCCATTAACAAAGATACCCCTTATTGAAAAATTAAATGATCTACGGATCAATGTCTTTGGCTTTGAAGACAATGAAGTGTGCCCACTCTATATTTCGCCAAAAAATGATTGTGATGTTATCAACTTATTATTAATTTCTGATGAAGAAAGGCAACATTATTGCTTGATTCGAAACTTTTCGCGTCTACTTGGCGATTTAACCCAACATCGTTTAAAAGCCCATTACTGTTTCAGATGTCTACATCGATTTAGCAGAGAGGATTTATTGAAAACCCACATTCAGTACTGTCAAGAACATGAAGTGCAGGTTGTTAAAATGCCCTCTGAGGAAAATAACATTTTAAAATTTACAGGTACGCACTTACAACATCCTGTCGCTTACTGTATTTATGCAGATTTCGAAAGCCTTCTTGTTCCTGTTAGTTCGGTTTCACCGTCATCTGATAATTCACATAGTGAAAAAATTGCCTATCATGTACCTTGTGGATATGCATATGTTATTATCGGGCCAGATGGACGCTCCGTTAAACCAATTCAAGTATATAGAGGAGAAGACGCTGTGGAACACTTTTTAGAAAAGATGATGACTGAAAAGGAAGAACTCACCAAGATTTTATCACAAATCAAGCCTATAGTCTTAACGGAAGCACAGGAAAAGGAGTTTCAAGAAGCTAAAGTATGTTATATATGCCATAAACAGTTAGCTGAGGATCGTCGAAGAGATCATTGTCACATTTCAGGAGAATTTAGGGGTGCAGCCCATAACGCCTGCAACTTGAATTTCAAATTATCTAAAAAAATACCGATTATCTTTCATAATTTAAAAAACTACGATGGACATCACATCATGACGAAACTAGGCAAGTATAACAATCATCAGATAGAGGTTATTGCTACAAGTTTAGAAAACTATATTACATTCAGATTGAAGAAACCTAAGGATCCTGTACAATTAGTCTTTTTAGACAGCTTTCAATTCCTACCTACATCGCTAGAAAAACTAGTAAAAAATCTTGATTCATCCCAGTTTAATATTTTGAAAGAGAATTTCCCTGTTAATACGCCGTTGAATATGCTAACGAGGAAAGGAGTCTATCCCCACGAGTACTTTACTTCTTTTGATAAGTTTGAAGAAACCGAACTACCTCCAGCATGCGCCTTTTATAATACATTGAATGATGAAATTATCGATGATGACGATTACCAACACGCCAAAACTATTTGGAACACGTTTAATATGAAGACATTGGGTGATTATCATAATTTATACGTAAAAACTGATGTTTTGTTACTCGCGGATGTATTTCAAAATTTTAGAACTTTATGTCAGCAATACTACGAAATTGATTGCGCGCATCTTTTTACAACTCCAGGACTTGCATGGCAAGCATGCCTAAAAATGACTGAAACACCTTTAGAGCTCTTAACAGATATTAACATGTTGCTGCTTATAGAAAAAGGGATACGAGGTGGTATTAGCATGATTAGTCGAAGACTGGCTAGAGCAAATAACCCTTATATGAACGACTATAACCCAAATGAGCCTAATAGTTATATCATGTACTGGGATGCAAACAACCTTTACGGTTGGGCTATGTCTCAGTACCTACCTTATGGCAACTTTGAATGGGTTGATATACATAATATTAATGAAGAATGGATTTTATCCCTTAACGATGAATCAGATATAGGGTATATATTTGAAATTGATCTGCATTATCCTAACCACCTTCATACATTACATAACGATTATCCGCTTGCCCCTGAAAGATTAACCTTGAATGAAGAAATGCTATCGCCTTATGCTAAAAGTATGCTGCAAAACAGAAAATATGTTGGTACACCCAAGTTAATACCTAACTTATGTAATAAAAAGAATTATGTTGTGCATTACAGAAATTTAAAACTTTATCTGCAACTGGGATTAAAAGTTACAGCAGTGCATAAAGCCATTCAATTTAAACAAGCACCATGGTTGAAAAAGTATATACTATTTAACACCAATAAAAGGAAAGAAGCAACATCATCCTTTGAAAAGGACTTTTTTAAACTCCTTAATAATAGTGTATATGGCAAGACTATGGAAAACTTGCGAAAAAGACGCAATATAGAACTTTGTTGTAATACCTCTAAGAGAGCATTAAAATTGATAGCGTCACCTACTTTTAAATCGTTTAAAACGTATGATGAAGATTTAACCGCTGTAGAAAGACTTAAAACAAGCATTCTGATGAACCGACCCATTTACGTTGGGTTTACAATACTCGAATTATCAAAACTCCTAATGTATAATTTTCATTATAATTATATAAAACCAATGTATAACAACCAAGCTGTACTGTTATTTACAGATACAGACTCGCTTACATACCATATTACTACCGATGATATATATAAAGACATGAAAAATTATTCATCTGAATTTGACTTTTCTGACTATCCCAAAATTCACCCGCTTTATTCCGATGATAATAAAAAAGTTATAGGGAAATTTAAAGATGAATTGAGTGGTGAAATAGCATTGGAATTTGTAGGACTGAAGGCTAAAATGTACTCTATCAAATCAAGTAAAAGTGAAAAAAAGAGAGCTAAAGGTGTGTCAACCAGGGTTGTTAGACATAAAATTAGTCATGAAGACTATTTACAGTGCTTACTACAACAGAAAACAAGCATAGAAAAACAATTAAAAATAGGCCAAGAAAAACACAAACTATATACAATCTGTCAAAATAAAATCAGTCTGAGTCCCTTTGATGACAAACGATACATTGCTGAAGATGGAATAACAAGTTTAGCATATGGACATTGCGAAATTGATTAAGATTTAATATTGCAAACTTAATTTTATTGATGAAATTATGATGTAACTTATTAGATGTAAAATACTTGTAAATATTGTAAAAATAAAGGTTTTTTATTAACTGTAAACTGTGTCTGTTTTATTTCAAAGTCAGCATTTTTTAGAATGTGTGTGAATTATTTTGATATATCATAAAAAGAAACAAAGAAAAGGGGAAATTGATTTATGAAAATTTTAGCGGAAAAAAATATATTAGGAAAAGTAATTTTATGACTTAATTTAAATATTACAAACTTTATAATTGATTATAAGTTTTTTAAAAATTATTTTTTAAATACTATAATATGATGCAATATCCAAATTGTTATGTTATATACTATAGAAGGTTACTTTCAAGCTTGTATCATACGAATAGGTAGTAGTGAATGGGAATGTTGCGTTCCATTAGCATATTCCCCTAACGCAACAACGCAACAACGCAACCCACCTCACCACCTCTTGGCGCAGAACGCACATTCTCTCACTACTTGCCTACATACTAATGAATATTCCGTAGTATTGTTAGCCGCGCCTTCTTTTTCACACCAGTAACTTTTTAGAGTATTTTTCTTCTTGTTTAATCGTAATTACATTTGGAGAATATTATTCTAAAAAATTACTTGTGAGAAAAAAGGGTGGGGACTAACAACGCTACGGAATATTAATTAGGATGTTGGCAAGTATGCTAGTGTAAGCATTTCTACAGATTGAATTTTTCAGCCTTTTTTCTTTTTTTAATGTATTTGATTTTTTTTTTTATTCTGGTAAAAATGAAACTAAGCGATGCTTAGTTTGAAATTCTCACAAATACATAAATCAATTACTCGTTTTAAATGCACTGATAGGTCATCTTAAAAATACTGATGTTCAAAGATTACCACAGAGCCGGTTTTCATCTCACTAAATGAAGGAAGGGAGGGAAGCTTTTACAGTAAAAAAAATATATCCTAGTTGAAAAATACTATTAGAAAAAAGACTTTTAATTTCACAATGATGTCTAAACTAAATGTTATCCCGAATATATACATTTATAAAAGATTTTGTCTTTTGCTGTTCACTTGAAATTTAGAAAAACGACCACCTCTTGAGCGATATGCAGTAAAGATTGTATTTATATAGGTTCAGGTGCAAATAAATATAAAATTCAAGAATTTCTCTGTCATTACACAGCCTCCTAAACTAGATGCCTATCGCGTTGCACGTAAACTTGGCAACAGTTCAAGCGGTAGACAGCGCCATCTGGTACAGATTGCGCGACTTTTTTATTCAACTGTAACCAATAATCTTAAGAAGTGATATATGGCATATGTAATGGAAGATTCTTCGATTCAAATTGCCTTTTATGTATATCAAATCCCACTTTTAAAAATTTTTGGTGGCTGTTGAATAAAAAAGTCGCAAAATCTGTACCAGGTGGCGCTGTCTACCGCTTGAACTGTTGCCAAGTTTACGAACAACGCGACAGGCATCTAGTTTAGGAGGTTATGGTCATTATTGATCTAATGCTGCCATAGAACTGTTCTCATAAACAGACACACACATAAACACAGACAGATATAAAAAAAAAAAAAGAAAGAAAACTCTAAATACATTCAGCAAATTTTGTAAACTTTCAAAAAATCCTATGTATTCTTATATTAATCCAAATCTGAAAAAACGGTGTTAAAATTCATTACAGCTCATAAATAGATTTTAAAATAACTCAAAATAAAATATGACATGTTCCTAATAATTTTAATTTATCTTTTTTAAGATGTGCTCTTTCAAAAGTTTCTGACATGCATATATGCATGTACCCCTTAATTTTAATGTATACAAACACGCACACACACACACACACATATATATATACGTTTATGTATATTTATTCCTTCCATTAAACATATTCTTTATGAAATTTAAAAATTTATATTTCCCTATTCTAACAAAAGTACTTTATTCTATGTCTTATTTTAATATTTATAAAAAGTTCAAAATTCAATATTCAGTTCCTTTATAGATGTATCAACTTTTCCTAAAGTATAACGATACTTCTTTCATACGCAAATGGTTATTTTCGAATAAATAAAAACACACACAGCTTTCTATCTGGTTAGGCTGTATTCCATTAACCTTATTTTACATTTCTTACAAAACACAAATGTTCTAGTGTCACTTACAGTTAATTCCCTTTTCTAAAGTATAGTTTTTCACAAGGTTTAAATATGTATTTAACCGCCAGAACGTTTAAATATGCATTTTACTGCTGGCATTTTTGATAGATTCTTGTGGGTTGCTTTTTATCATCGGAGAAACTGTTACAATATATATTTTCTGTTCCTATATTCCAATAAATTTTATTTTTAAACGAAATTTGAAATTTATCTCTATACACTAAAATACCTCAGCTAAGTTACATATTATATTTCTATAACGGTAAAAAAAATTCTCATCCTTTTCTTTAATTTTTTGTTTTTAAATCATGGCCTGTTTTCAGTTGTTTTATTTCTATTTCTAATGAGCTCAAAATTTTTATTACATTTTTTTCCGTCGTATATATGTACATTTTTTTCTTTGAATGTCTCCCCTAATGGCAGTCAATTAAAATACTGATTTCCCCACAATTTTGTTGTTACGTTGTTATGTGAAAAAAAAATTAAAAAAAAAAAAAAAAATGCGTGGAATTAGCCACAAGTGCTTTCAAGTATTAAAATTCTCGAAGCAGCAGATAGTGTTTTAAAGACTATATTATTTTTACTTTCTTCTATCTTTAATAGAAGAAAGTATTGGATTCGTAAAAATTTTCGATTTCGGGTTTTTGATGGATTTACACGTTTTGAGAGCTGTAGAACACGATTTTACCATTTTTAGAAAATGTCTGTCTGTCTGTCTGTCTCTGTGTGTGTGTGTGTGTGTGTGTGTGTGACAAAATTTTGTGGCGACTGTATCTCTGGAACTACTGCACAGAATTTCATACAAATTGGTATGTAGTTGCACCTTGACATAAACTATCAACTTTTGGTAAAAATCGTCTTACAGGTTGCGTTGCCATCCCGCTTTTTCTAAATTTTTAACAGGGTGATATCGGGCAAAAATTTTCATGATGGGTATCTTTCGAAAGGTCTCGTCAGTACCTTTAAAACGAATGGTTGAACTATAAATCTGTGATAATTTAAAACAAAGTTATCGATTTTTTTTACTTTTTACGAAAAAAAACTTAGATTTTTTTTTTTTTTTTCCTCCCCTTAATTTTATCAAATTCCCACGGTTTCCGTGTTCTGACAAACTTAAACTAATTTTTGCTTTTTCCCCCTAATTTTGTCAAAGTCCTACGGTTTCCGTGTCTTGACAAACTTTAACATATTTTTGCATTTTTCCCCTAATTTTGTCAAAGTCCCACGGTTTCCGTGTTTTGACAAACTTTGACAAAATTTTGGGTAAAATGTGAAAATTATTCTAAGTTTGTCAAAACACGGAAACCATGGGAATTTGACAAAATTGGGGAAAAAATGCAAAATTTTGTTTAAGTTTGTCAGAACACGGAAACCGTGGGAGTTTGATAGAATTAAGGGAAGAGAGAAAAAAAAAAAAAAAAAAAAAAAAAAAAAAGTGGGACTTTGACAAAATTTTGGGTAAAATGTGAAAATTTGATAAAGTCCCACTTTTTTCCCCCTCTCCCCTTAATTCTATACTTTTTTTTTATTATTATTATTGTTACTGAGTGAATTTGTATAGGAAAAGATAGAAGAAAGTCTCGTGGTGGCCACAACATACTAGTTTGCTTTGTATTTCCTAGTAAAAAAAAAAAAAAAAAAAAAAAAAATATATATATATATATATATAACATCATTTAATTAATAGGTTTAAAATAATGTTTAAATACATAACAATATATTTATTTTAAATTAAATACATTCTTTATGTTTTTTAGAACTTCATTTTTACTTTCTTCGGTATTCAAACGAAGAATGCATTGGTTTCGTAAAAATTGTCGTCTTCAGGTTTTCAAAGGATTTACCCATTTTAAGACAGCATGAAAACTATTTTTCCATTTTAGGGAATGTTTGTTTGCATGTCTGTTTGGATGTGACAAAAATTTTGTGGCACCTATATCTCAGCAACGGTTGCATCAAATTCCATACAAATTGGTATGAAGTTGCATCTTAATGTTAACTAGTCATTATCAGCTTTAGGGGAAAATCGTCACACTCCTAGTGTTGCCATACTGTTTTCTCTATACTTTTAACGTAGCGCTATAGGGGAAAATTTTCTATAAATTTTTACAATGAGAATTATTTTTAACTAATTATTATGAAATTAAAAAGAATTATTTATAATAGTAATAGTCGACTAGGTACAAATTTTTGGAAAAATATTGACTAATACTCCTCGCATCCTCTGGCGGAAGTCCCCAAGGCAAATTTTTAAATGTTCACATATCTTTGAAAAGAACTCGTCGCTACCTTCTAAACGAATGACTGGATCATTGATCTGCAATAATTTAAAATGAAGTATCGCTTTTTTAACAATTAAATAAATCTTATAAAAAAAAAAGCTTTATTTTAAGATTTTTAATTAAATTCTTTTTTGATAAATAATAATTTTAATAAATTATTTGTATTGTTTGAATTTGTGTTCGAAAATATAGGAGTAAGTGTTGTGATGGTTATGGTTATAATATAACATACTAGTTTACAACTAGAATTTTTTTTCCTTTTTGAGATATTTCTTTTTCTGCTGATTAATAATAATAATTAGAATAATATTTATCAGATTTAAGACTCTTGCGTTTCTTTCTATAACTATAGTAGATGAGACAGCATGTTATTTCAATTTCTATATTCCAATAACCCTTACTTGAAAACGTCTTTAACACTTGATAAATGGTGAAAACTTTTTCGAAGGTCTGCACTTGAATTGTCATCTTGTGGCAGCCGATGTAAATAAGACAATGTTTATAGGCTGGTTTATAACTTGATGTTGCCATCCTGGTGGCTTGGTTGGTAGGGAGCTGCCTTCTGAAACACCAGGTCTCGGTTTCGAATCCCGATTCAGGAATCGATGTTTTTGGTGTTCTAATAAGTGTAAAAATAAAGGAATTATTATTATGAATATGTAATATGGATTATTCAAGACAAAAGTCATTGTTACTATAAATCTCAAAGCTGTAAATAAAAATAAGATAACTTGGTGTTGAATGACAGCAACGCCAAGTAACAGTCATTTTGGGCTGCAGATATCGCAGAAAGGCCAATGAACATATCCTGTTGTTTCTGAACAGTCGTACCAGATAAACAGATAAAATATATTACAATACATATATAATATTTGCCAACATACTAATTAATATTCCGTAGTATTGTTAGCATCGTCTTCTTTTTCACACCAGTCCCTTTTTAGAGTATTTTTCTTCTTATTTAATCGTAATTGCATTTGGAGAATGATACTCTGAAAAATTACTAGTGTGAAAAAAAGGGGGGGGGGGTTAAAAACATTACGGAATACTAATTAGGATGTTGGCAAGTATGTATATATGCGCAATAAAGTGGTGCAATAAGTTGGAAATCCCATAGTATAGTCATAGCCTCCTAAACTAGATGCCATCCGCTTGGCTCGGAAACATGGTGGTAGACAGCGCCACCTGGTACAGATTGCGCTACTTCTTTATTTAACAGCCATCAAAAAATTTTTAAAGTGGGATTTAATATACATAAAAGGCGAATAGTATCGAAGAAATGTCAATTATATATATCATTCATCACTTCTTAAAACTATTGGTGACAGTTGAATAAAAAAGAGTGCAATCTGTACCAGGTGGCGCTGTCTACTACTTTAACTATTGCCAAGTTTCCGAGCCACGTGGAAGGCATCTAGTTTAGGAGGCTCAATAATGCATAAAGAATTGTTATTTGTATTAAAGTCTGGGAATGTTATAAAGAATTTTGATTGCTTATGGATTATTCTTAATTTATTTCTGAACCAATGCAATTTTGCAATTTAAATCAAACTTGGAATAAAAATTATAATTAGCTAAATATATATATATATATATATATTTTTTTTTTTAAGAATACATTTTTTTATATTTTAATCATTGTTTTAGAATAATATGTAACAGCACAAGCCTTTTTAATTTCGGAATTAACGATTTTGACTATGTGTTAGTAAAATGTTTTCATATGAAACACTGTGAGAATTAACCACTGGAAGAAATTTGAAATTTTTAACTAAAAACAGAAAAAATACTTATGAAGAAACAGAATATTATAAATTTAATTTTTATTTCGTTTATTTATTGTTATATTGGTATTATATACTTTAAATAAAATATTAAAGATAAATCGCTTTCACTTTTTGTTATATTGCTTGCATTTTTTTTTTTAGAAAGTCCATTGTAAAAAAAAAAAAATCTATTTTTAAGACTGTTAAATGCTTATATTGTTACAGATTTTTACGAGTTAAATTTTATCTCTCGAGAAAATTTCACAAAGTATCATTTCAGTTCTTTTATTCTAATAAATATTTTTGAAATCGCTGTTTCATTTTTATCACAGGACAAAAATATACATAAACTATTGCAGAAAAAAAAATTATGTATACATATATATATATATAATAGAGAGAATATTTTTCAAACTTTAAATACTTAGTTTTAATTTCTCGAGACGTTTTAAAAATTTTATTGTTCCAGTTTTACATTCCTTACTAAATATTCAAACACTATTTACTTTTAATACATCCTTTCAAAAGTACATATTTTGAGAACTTTTAAATAGATAATTCCATTTTTCTTCTGTTAAATAGATTATTTACGAATTATATAATTCTGTATTTTTACATAAAATATTTTATTTTTTAGAATTTTATTTTTTAAAGTGAAAAGGAATGCGCTTATATTTTTTGAATACATTTATGGCTTTAGATTTTCATGAGTTGCTTTGAAGCAATACAAAATATTTTTCTATGAAGCAAGAAATATTGAGTTGTTCGGAAAGTAATTTCATTTTTCTCAGCAGAGAACTTAATAGTATTTTTTTTTTCCACACCATCTTCACAATTAAGTTGCATTACCATTATATATTGTGACAGCTGATATAGTAAGGCTTGCTTGTGAAAAAGTTCATTTTATTTTGCTAAATAGGCTTTGATTGGTGTCCTAACAAAGAAAGGAAATCGGAAGCGACATTTTCGGCATATTTTGTTTTTGCTACCAAAAAAGCGAAAATACTGTTCAAATAAGGAAAAATGAATACGATGAATATACAGAAAACTTATTTAAAGAACGCCAGTGTCAAAACTGGTTTACTGCATTACGTTCTGGAAAAACAGTTTATGCTAATAAAGACAAAAAAAAAAAAAAAAAAAAAAGTATTGATTTATGAAAACTGCCAAATAACAACTCGTGAGATCGCTAAGAAACCGATCAAAGTGGAAAATATATAATTCAATAAAATATTTATACAGTATAGGAAAATCGTCTCTCATTTTCGAAAAGAGAAACGAAATTATTTTCCGAACAACCCAATAGTATATAAAAATATTGTTTGAAATTTACCGCTGAATATAATTACACACAAATGTGCATATGAAAATTAATTTAAAATAATAATAATAATAATAATAATAATAATAATAATAAATAAATAAATAAATAAATAAATAATGATTGACTTTACAATCTTTAGATAATAAAAAATGTGGTGTATTTTATTGAATATCAATTGTTCTTCTAAATTTTTAACTCTTAAATGCCTGATTATTTAGAAACCAGTTTACAAAGGTACATACTTTACCATGTAATAATTTTCCTAGTAATTTATTTTAGCACTAGTGTTGCCTGAACCTGATGAAGATTGATTTAATAATAGAATCAGTATGTAATTTTTTGGCAATATTAGGCACTAGAGAATCAATATTATTCTAATCATATTTTAGAAGACAAAATCGGGTATGTGTCTACAATGCAACATACAGAGCATTTAAGGGTTAAGTACATTTTTCAACAAACATTTATTTTTAAAGTTTAAATCTAGTTTGTATTAGTAAATTTTAATTAGCTAAAATTTTATTGCTAACAATTTTTGTGGATTTAAATAACTTTGTTTTGAAGGTAATGTAACGACAAAAATTGTATAATGGATGTAGAATTCATACCTTTTGGTAATTATCAGTGTGAATACCGTAATTTCTGGCGTATAGTCCGCAAGTAAAAAGAGTCATTTCTCCACCAGAAGTTTTATTTAATAGAAAAGCCTTTATTTCATCGAAGAAACAGTTCGAACAAATATAAATTTCTCTCTCTAATAAAATTTCTGGTGCAGAACTGACTTTTCTAACCTGCGGACTATGCACAAGAAATTACGGTATTTTCTTTGACAAGTTTCTATGCATTGCAAACTACAACTTTAACTTCTAGATAGAAAATGTCATAGGCGGTATTTTTTTTTTTTTTTTTTTTTCATAACAATAAAAGAGAAACTTTAAAAATAACTTTAAATCAAAAAATTTTGAAACAGCGAAAAAAGAAAAAGTCAAAATCAGATAAAATAATACATTTATATGTATATACATATATTTTTCCGTCAAAGCTTCAGGTAAAGAAAAGTTTTATAATATACTAGCTGCATTCGTCCGCTTCACTGGTAACTATATTTAAATGAATCATATCTATAGTAATGTCTCATTTAATAAATTACTGTATTTAATAATTAGCCTCGAAAATATGAACAGTTATCCTTTGCTACAAATTAGTAAATTTTGAAATAATTGTTTTGTGAAACAGAATACGGAATAGAAGCATTTTAAAATAGTATGTTGTGGTCACCACAAGACATTTTTCTATATTTTGCTATACAAATTCACTCAGTAACAATATTAAAAGTAAAAAAAAAAATCGATAACTTTGTTTTAAATTATCGCAGATTTATAGTTCAACTATTCGTTCTAAAGGTATTGACGAGGCCTCTCGAATGATACCCATCTCGAAATTCCCCCCCCCCCCGTGGGTACTTCCCCCCAGGGGGGGAAGCGATGACCTCACATGCACAGGTTTTTTTCCTAGTTATCTACTACTATTATCAATAATTCATATTAATTTTACAATCACAAGTTTAAAATAACTCTCATTATGCACATTTATACGAAATTTTGTCCTATACTGCCATGTTAAAAGTTTACAAAAAGCACGACCACAGCGCCACCTGTTGAGCGATTGATCCCCAAATCTAATCAGCATCAGTTTATGTCAGGGTGCAACTAAATACCAAGTTTGGCTAAATTTCATTCGTGAGATACAGTGGACACAAAATTCGTGATACACACACACAGACGCACAGACAGACAGACATTTCCTAAAATCTATCAATTCGTGTTCAGTATATCCCAAAACGTGTAAATCCATCAAAAAACGGAGGTCGAACATTTTTACAAATCCAATACTTTCTCTATATTAAATATAGAAGAAAGTAAAAAAGAAAAATTGTTGTTCAACTAAAAAATCTTATATTTTGTTATGCAGAAAATATAGTAATTATCTGTAACATAGAAAAGCTTTCTGTTATTACATTATAATTTGGAGTTAAGATTACTATTTCTTACTACTTATTCTACTGCTAGTAAAGGGAATTCTCTCACAGTTATAGTAAAGTGCAGCAGTTTTCTCCCCTAAAATGCACATTTTCCACCGAATGAAATCTGAGAAATAACGTCATTTCCAAAGACGGTAGTACTTCATTTGGGAGATTTTCTGTAAGTAACGTCATTCTAACATGTTATAAGAATTACTTTAAATTTACTTATATTAAAATTCTCTACGCCATTCTGCTGAATTCATAGTAAATTATTTAAATCACATGCACTGTTAAAAATTTCAACAGAAAACTCTGTGTAATCTATCATCTTAAGTCTTACGTAAAATTACAGAGAAAAATAAACGCAGATGTTAAAAAACTTATTTTATACATTCATTTTAATAACTAATATTAATTTAATTAATTATTGGTGAGAATATATTTCGGACTTGGATTGCTTTTTCTAAAGTAGAAACAGTCATTTTTAATTTTAATTAAAAAATTAGATAATAAAATTAGGTAAAAATACAGAATAAAGATTGAGAATCTCGATTATTCACTTTTAACTAAGAACTACTGTAAATTTAGAGACTCTGGATAGATATTTACATTTAATTTACAGAAATTTTTAAAAGTGTGCATGAAATTTTTATCAACACGTTGTTTTATATATATATATATATATTTTTTTCTTCTTAATCGTTTCACCGCATTTTAATTTCAAATTTTTAAAAAAGCTCTATTTAGAGAGAATTTATACATTAGAAGAATCCTACGTATTAAATTTGAAGTTTATAGCTTCGTTATAATTTTAAAATCATACAAAAACATGTTTTTCTATATGAACTTTAAATGGATTAGAAGTTTTTTAATGTCATCTCCATAAAAAGAGCGAGGGCACACTTCCAGCCACTTGCACACAAAAGCCTCAACAGAGAAATTGTCATAGAAATGCTCACCACATAATGGTTCCTTCTGTGCCCCAAATGTATAATAGTCGAACAAAGAAAGATCAGAACTGTAAGAAGGCATTACTTTTCTCATTAAATTAAGCTGATTTTATACTAAATGGATCTAAACTGTTTTCCTGATTTTAATGTCTCCATTAAAGAAAGTTTATCAGTAGAAAACAATCCATAATAATTGAGCTTTTTTTAGTTTTCTGAAATGGTTTTGTAACAACAGTAATTAAATATTTTATTAGAATTAAAATCTCAATGTGCACAGCCATTGTAGCTCGAAAATCTAGAAAGTATTCCAAAAGGTTTAATATTTCAGTTAAATGAATTGAAAACATTAAAATAAAGAACTGGTGTACAATCATTATTTAAACTTGAAAAACTTCTTCACACATCATAAAATTAATGAAAGCACTACTGGTTTCGAAAAGACGTGGCCTTTCTTCTTCAGGTTCAAAATAAGTGCTACTGTCTTGGAGGAAAAGCAAGACTCCTGCGTGCTACTGCCTTGGAAGCAATATCAAGACTTCAGAGTCTCAAGAAGGAGTCTTGTTTTTGCCTCCAAGGCAGTAGCACGTATTTTGCACCTGAAGAAGAAAGACCACTTTCTTTTGAAACCAGTAGTGCTTTCGTTAATTTTATGGTGTGTGAAGAAGTTTTTCAAGTTTAATTATTGAATAGAAAATAGTTTGAACCAACTAAAAACTGATTCACAATAAATATTTCAGTTCATACTATCCTTTTCTCCATCAGTAATTTTGTAGAGCACGTTTTGTTATAAAATAGGTTATAAATTAAAAATCATATTTATTGTTCAAAAATACTGGTTGAAATACGCATGTCTAAGCAGTAAAAATTAAAGGTAATTTTTACAGAGAATATGCTGGCGCCCGTTTTGCCAGCAGATTCTGCTGTTAAGTAGGTAACTTATTGTGGAAATATCTGTAAAAAGGGACACTTTTACAGATCTTTCTACTGTATATTATTTCATTTTCACAGTAGAATGTGCTGGCACCCCATTTTGCCAGCAGATTCTGCTGTTAAATAGAGTAACGTATTGTGGAAACATCTGTAAAAGAGACACTTTTGCAGATCTTTGTATTGTATATTATTTCATTTTCACAGTAGAATGTGCTGGCACCCCTTTTTTGCCAGCACATTCTGATGTAAAAACTACCGTTAATTTTTTATAGTGCGCTCTAGGAAATTTAAAGCAGGATTTCTCAAAACTACTTATTGTGTTGAAAATTTATGGAATATTTGAGGCACGTGACACATTATTGCATATGAGGCTTTTTTTCCCCCTTAAAATTTAATGACAAATTAAATGGTATAAAATACGAAAAAAAACTTTGATGAATTCGATGCTACGAATGTATTTTAATTTGTTGTAAAATTCTTCCAATATTTACGAAGAATAGATTTATTCTTCTTAATTAACTTTATGTTGAACAAGAAAACGAAATTCTCTTTCTAAATAGTATATTACAGTTCAACGTCATGTGATGAAGATGGGAGAAAAGAAAAACAAATTGTTGTTGTTAATATTAAATGTACGAAACTTCTGTCTTTTTTTAATTAAAAAAGACTTACACTGGAAAATTTTCCTAGTCAATATTTATATTATTTTAAGAAAATTATTGCGTGGTTCAGAGTCCTGTATCAGGTTGGGTACCCGCAAAGTAACCCGATTTGCGGATCAGATGCAGGTTGAGTTAGCATAAATTTTTGGCATGCGGACAAAACTACAGGTTCATCGGCAAAATATTTTTCTTCGAAAGAATTTTATGTTGCTTTTTTTTTTTTTTTTTTTTAATGAATATAACCTTTTGAAAGCAGAGGATGGATTAAATTCTCTTCTTTCTTAACAGTTTAAAGCAATATGACTCATAAGTTTAATTCGTAAAGAAGAAATGCATAAATACTTAACGTTTAAAACGTTATATGTGAAAATTATTTGCCTTCCAACGTGTATATCTGCTTCCATATTTTACAATTATATATATATATGCACTTCCATCAACATGACTTCAATAACATTACTGTGAAAATTCTTAATTTTAAGAAGAATTTGAATGAACGACTCTTACTTGAATCACAATATATTAAATCACTGAATACTATCTATCCTTTTGGTTTAAATTCTAATGTTTATAATAAACAACATATTGTTTATTCCAAGGTTTCAAAAATTGAATTTTACAGTAATATTTATAAAACTCTAAATCACTCTTTATATAAAAAGACTACTAGAACTTCTAGGGGTTCTTCTAGGTCGTCTTCCCAACATCTGGACATTTCATATATATTACAAAATCTCAAATCCTTAGAAAGTATTTTTCTTCAGTCTTATAATTGGAAAGTTATACGTAATTTTATTTTTGGAATCAAAAAGAAGTATCTTCTTAAATATTTTAAAGTATTCCATTCTCATTCTTTTGATTCACACTTCAGTGATGTATTCTTTGATATTTTACACTATAGGGCTGAGTGTTTTAATATTAAACTTGATTTAAAGTCTGGTCAAAAAATAAATAACTCTCCCTTGGTGATAAATTTTTCTCATCTGGTTTTTAATAAACTTCATATTCACAATTTACTTAATGATCCATCCAATCCTTTTCCCTTCAAACACTTCATCATTCAAAAAACTTTTAAATACAATATTACTTTAGGCAGAAAAATATTTAACTACAATAAATTTGCTAAATTTCTTACTTCTAATGATCAGCCTCCATGCTATTGTTCTGATTCCAAATATAAATCTTTTTTCAATACATCTCATGGTCATATTATTACTGGTGATATCAATATTGTGGAAAATCTTACTCTTAGATCTTTGATGAAGTATGGTACTAAATTTCGGATGCCCTCAAAATTCAAATTTATTGATATCATTACTCAATTTAATTTAGACTTGGATCTCTTTATATACAAAATTGCTATTGATTATAATAAACCAGTGGAATTTTTTAATGAGTGGAAATTTAAGTTATTGGAGAAATTTAAACTTGATTTAGTTTATAATATGCACCATCTTTCTAATATCAAGTACTATGATTTCAAAGAAATTCATTCAGCAATTCTAGACTTACAGTCTAAATTTATTATTACTTATGTTGACAAGGCGGCTAATAACTATGCAATTATTTGCAAAAAGTATTATAAACAACTTCTTTTTGATACTATGGATACTAGTAATATTTTTCTTAAGATTAAAGACAGTATTGAAATTAAAAATAGGCATATATTTAATTATTATAAGTTGTTAAAAACTAAATGTAATAACTACAATTACCCTTATATAGTTGTAATTCCAAAATTTCATAAAGATCCTATTAAATTTCGTACTGTTACTGTTGCCTGCAATGCCTATACTTCTAATGCTAATATTATGTTATTGAATATCCTTAAAAAATTACATAGTTATATTGTTTCTAACAAGTGTAATTTTTTTCTAAAAAATAGTTTTCAACTCAAAAATAAAATTAAAAATCTTACTGATATTACTGGTATAAAAACTTTTGATTTCAATGATCTTTTTAATAATATTGATATTAAAGATATGTTTGATATTATAAATAAACTTTTTGTAGAAAATTTGCAGTATTTAAATCTAAATGTATGCATAACTCCTTCAGCCTTTAAAACTCTGACTAGGTTTATCCTTTTCCATAACTATATTTTATTCAATAAATATTTATATAAACAACGTTTAGGATTGCCACAAGGTGGAATTGCTTCTAGCATATTAGCTGATCTATACTTATATTATTATGAGCGTGACATTGAGTTTACTAACTTTAAATTACTACGATACATAGATGATATAATTATATTATATTGGGATAAAAATCACACCAATCTAGACTTACCTGTCAAATATCCTGAAAATCTGTCTCTAAGTAGTACTGATTTGGATTCTAGTGTCATTAATTTCTTAGAATTAAAAATTATTCTTAATAGTAATGGCCAATTAGAATTTGACTTATACGATAAAAAGAAAGATTTCCCCTTTAAGGTAAATTTTTTCACTAACTTTAAAACATGCTTACATAAATCTGTATTTGTCAATATTCTTCTTAATTTTACTCTAAGGATCAAATATTTAGTGTCTGATAAACATCAAAAATTACAATTTCGATTCTTTAAAAATTTAGCATTAATTAATGGCTATCCCAAACACTTAATAAAAAAATTCTTTTAATTATTTATTTAATTATTATTATTATTATTTATTTATTTATTTATTCTTTTTTTTTTTTTCTCCTCATACATTTTATTCAAATTTAAATTTACGTTTAGGTATTATTATTTGGTTTTCATCAAATAGATTGATTATTTGAATCCTAAATTTATTTGATTTTATTTTTCCATTATTTTCATCTTATTACTCCAGATGGCAGCACTATTCATGATTCAATATTAGGAATCATCATCTGATTTTTTTTTTTTTTTTTTTTTCAAGGATTTGAATCCTTATCATACATGAATTCCACTGTGAATCCTAAAAATTACTCTATGGTCAATGCTATTTTGAACTATTTAACTGTGGATCTAACTGCTAACTGATTGTTACATTTTTACATGTGCGAGTGTGCGACGTTCATTGCTTCAATTTCATTTAGAAAGGTTAAAGTAATCTTATTATTCTACAGTTTTATGGGTTTAATTTTAATCTTATATTTAAATGGTTATGGTTTTTCATATTTAGGTAAAGGTTTTATTATGATTATCGATTTATTATCGTTTCATTATGATCTTCGTTTTTCTATATTGACTATGTCTATTTCTTTATTGAGTTGTGTTCATTTCAAATATTTTATTCAGTAAGTTGAATTTTTGTATTTTTATTTTAATCTTAATTTTATGGTTTTGGTTTGTCATATTAGGTTATAGTTTTGTTTTTATCTTCTCGTTTAATGGTTTTTCTATGGGTGTTTCGGGCCTGCGAACAAAGAAATTCTTAGCTTTTGCTTTCTTTGTTACAGAAAAACATCCATATTTTAGCATATTTGCATTCTACCAGGCCCTTGAAAACGTTAGAATGCAAATAATGCTTTTTTTCTTATTCCAATTTACAATATTTATTTCGATTTTTCTTTAATTCTTCTTTGATTTGATATGGGTAGTCTTAGCTTGTGATCCAAGGAATTGTTTTAATACTGAAGTTGAGTCATCTTTAAATTTCATAAATTTTTTTTTTGCACTGATTATATTAATGTATTTCTATATATATATATATATATATATATACATACATATATAAACTGGGAATATTTAAACTGAGGACTTTTTTTAAAAACTAAGTGAGTAAGTGTAATGCACAAGAAATTTTGTTATATTATGCAATGAAGTGCTGTTTATAATTAAATTAGCTATTTTTATAATAATTTTAACTACACACTAGTTTTAATAGGATTATATACTTGTAATATTTATGTAATAATTAATTCTCTAAAAGATTTGTTCAGTAATATCACTGTATTTCATGAAATAGAAATTTAATTTGGTTTCAGTAGAATAATACTTTTTTGCGGATCGCGGGTTGGGTAGCGGATCAGTAGTTGCGTCTCCGGGTCGAAAGTCTTCCTGCGAGTCTGGTGCGGGTCTGGTTCACACGATCCGCGCAGGACTCGGAGTCAGAAGAATCTATGGGGAAGAAACACATCTTCCTCTGCATAAGAGTGGAATTTAGTGGAGATGGATGCTCTGAATTAAAACTCGCTGCACATAGGAAGAAAAAATATAAAAGACACAAAATATACTTTGAGCTTAGGGGACGTCCATTAATTACGTGAGGCGGTTTTGGCGTTTTTTTTACCCACCCTCCCCCTTGGTGAGATTTCATGAGATTTGGCTTGACCCTCCTCCCCCTCCCCTGATCTCACGTGAGATTTTCAAAATTCGTACTTTTACTGTAAATACGTTGGATTTATTTAAAAAAGCACAATTTGCTTTATTATTGTTATTGAAAACTAGTTTTTAAGATTGCATAGATCGTATTCTAGAATCG
This sequence comes from Salticus scenicus, assembly GCA_963930645.1. Lineage (NCBI taxonomy): Eukaryota > Metazoa > Arthropoda > Arachnida > Araneae > Salticidae > Salticus > Salticus scenicus. Next base: position 47,656,445 of record OZ005660.1, on the reverse strand, counting down.
CAGTAATGAAATTGACCAATAAAATGCTTAAATAGAATTTAACTCAATTTTCTCGCAATTTTCCACTGTTTTGAGCGGAAAAAAGTTACGTTATATTTGCCGAGACCCCCCCCCTCTCCCCCACGTGCGATTGGTTGAGATTCGGCTTGACCCCCCTCCCCACCTGAAAACCTCACGTAATTAATGGACGCCCCCTTATCGGAAAAAGGAGCACTAGGATAATTATATACAAAGTTTAAGAACAGCGTTAAACATTTCATAGGAAGGTTAAGGATAGCCAGAATACCTTTACATTTTTCGAGTTTTTTTTTTTTTTCAAATTAGAAGGAAACACTCACGGACTACACTTTGACAGCTCAACTTGACTGAGTCAGCTAGCCTAAAAAAGTCTGCTAGCTGCCCTGAGGCAGTAATGCATGCTTTCGTAGCTTTTCTTTTCTTTCTTTCTTTGTTCCTTTATTTTTATATATAAAAGTAAAACACAGGTTATAACATAGCCTCCTTAACTAGATACCTGTCGCGTTGCTTGGAAACTATGCAAGAGTTTAAGCGGTAGACAGCGCCACCTGGTACAGATTGCGCGACTCTTTTATTCAACACCCACCAAAAATTTTTTAAAGTGGGATATGATATACATAAAAGGCGAATAGAATTGAAAAAACGTCGATTATATATATCATGTACCACTTCTTTAAATTATTGATGATAGTTGAATAAAAAAGTCCTATAATCTGTACTAGGTGGCGCTGTCTACCACTTCAATTGTTGCCTAGCTTCCGAGCTACGCGACAGGCATCTAGTTAAGGAGGCTGTGGTTATAATAACTAAGAGAAGTCAATACCAGAGGCGATAGTAAAAAGGAAAAAATAACAATGATAAAAATAGGGAAAAGGGATCAAATGTGAATGTCAAGTGGAGGCCCGCTTTGAATCTACATCTATTGACAGGATCGTCGTGATCATATGAAGCAAAGGTGTATAGCAGGATTTTAAAGACATGCTAGGGTTAAATGGAATTGAACATTTGAGTGCTTGATGAAATCATTAAATTTTGGAGTAAATATCTCCTTATACATATGAAAATTTCGAACATACCAGGGAATATCAAGCATTTGCCGAATAATTGCATTTTGTGCTCTAATGAGTAACTTGATATGGATTTTGGCAGCATATGATTATACCATATAAACCAGAGTTGCCAAAATTTTAATTTATTTTGGAGCATTTTTAGCCCCAACTTTTTTTTAACACCACTTTTTTTAGAGTAAATTTTTCTTATTTTATTGTAGTTATATATAGGAAAATATATTCTATAAATAAAGTAGTACGATATAAAGGCGGGACTAAAAATGCTAAGGAATAAATTAAAATGTTGGCAGCTATGTACAAACATACGTAAGAATTGGACGCAAGTAGAATGTAAGAAGAGCATTTTATTCTTAAAGTTTAAATTACTATTCCAAGATAAAGGGGACATAAGCTTACATATAGCAACACGAAATTTGTTATGCGTAGTAGTGATCTGATGTTTAAAAATGAGAAGTATCTAGTTTAAAAGTAAGAAGGCATTTGGTAATTAATAAATAGGTATTATTAAATTAAAATTTCTTATCTCAATTTAGAAATTTTGATCATCAACAAGAAAATTCATTTCTGATAGATTGGAGTTGGAGGCTGACTTTTATACTAACTATGTGTAAAATACCAGAGCCGGGGATCGAGCCCGGGCCTTCCGCTCAACGCGCAGATGCTCTAACCACTGAGCTACCCTGGCTGATAACCAGCTTGGCATTTCTCACGTAATATACGTTGGCAAGGTCACCGAGTCTGCAAACGCAGTTATATCAAGTGACAATAATGATCATGGCACAACTCCAATAGACCATGAAATTTTTATCCACTTCAATCTATCAGAAATGAATTTTCAGGTCTATGATCAAAATTTCTAAATTAAAATATCATGGTCTATTGGAGTTGTGCCATGATCATTATTGTCACTTGATATAGCTGCGTTTGCAGACTCGGTGATATTGCCAACGTACATTACGCGAGAAATGCCGAACTGGTTATCAGATAAGGTAGCTCAGTGGTTAGAGTATCCATGCGTTAAGCGGAAAGCCTGGGTTCGATTCTCGACTCTGGTATTTTTCACATAGTTGGTATAAAAGTCAGCCTTCCATTCCAATCTATCAGAAATTGCTTGTCTCATTTTAATAATTCAAAACGACAAGCATTTTTGGCGCATCCATAGATGCCAAAATCTTAATTAATATGCTGTAGTACTGTTAGACACCCGCCCCTTTTTTTACGACACTCAATTTTTAGAGTAATTCTTTCCAAATGTAGTTGCGATTATTCTTTCCAAATGTAGTTGCGATTAACTAGGAAGAAAAATATTCTAAAAGAAAAAAGAAAGACCGGTGTGAACAATAAAGCAAGCGAGTACAAACAATACTAAGTAATATTAATTAAGATTTTAGCAACTATGGAAACACCTAATAAAAAAATAATAAAGAAAATATTTGAGATTTTGGCAGTTGATGCTTGGATAGAATTTTGATTCCTCTTTTCATTTAAACAAAATATATTGCAGCTTTTTATATTTGCGTAGATAATCTATAAAATTTTACATTTCAGAACAATTTTAAATCATTCTGTTAGCTGTTAGAGAGTATGTTCCCTAGACAGATATCAAGAAATGAAGATAAGAGCAGAAGTAATATCCAGTAATATTTATTTTCCCTATTGTTTCGTAGTTTGAAATATTTTACAGAATTGTGCATCTAATATTTCCTCATATAGTATGGAAATACTAAACAGATCCCGAGAAAGGATTGTTTATAAGATTATTGAAATACTACTGATGTTTTAAAACTTTTATACAGCAAAAACTTTTAGCATAAAAATTGTATGCAAAAAAATTCAAATAGTCTTTCATCTTTTATTGAAATTCTTTTCACAGTTTGAAATTTTGTGTTTCAAAGTTTTCAGTAAAGTTTCTGTTCTCTTGTTGTATAAAGAATTTTCATCGCTTTTGTCTAAGAATTTTTTCTCTTCAGAATAAAGAAATAGTTTTTAGAGGGTAGCAACTCGACAAAGAATATATTCTCAATGTTATTTTCTGAAAGATGGGAATTTAAGTTTATTTGACGTTTAATAATTAGCTATCCCACCATCTCCTTAGAAATATTTTTATCTTAAATATTTGAACATACAAGGAAGAATATTTTAAAAAAGAATTTGCAAATTTTCTTGGAATGCAGTGTAATACTTTAAGAAAATCTGTTACGTGACTGTCTTTCAGGTGATTTTAAAGGGAATGGGAAGTGTTTGATAATTATTGTGTTAAACGTTTCATATTATTAGACCTGCTAACTGTGCTAGTTTATCCGTAATGCAGAGCTGCTAACAAAATCCGGCAAATTGTTAGTACCGCCCCTTTTCCTACACCACTTAATTTTAAGAGTAATTCTCTTCAAATATATTTGCGATGAATGAAGAAAACAAATACTCTAAAAATTAAGTGGTGTAGAAAAAGAGGCGATACTAACAATTTACCGGATTAGGTTGGCAGCTCTGGTAATGGTATTAAGCCCCGCCTTTTTTTTACACCAGAATAATTGTAGAGCAATAAACTTCTTATTTATTCATGAGAACGTATTGCTGAACATTACTCTACTACTATTCCGGTGTGAAAAAAAGGCGGGGCCTAATACCATTACGGATAAACTAGCATAGTTAGCAGGTCTACATATTGTCAAAAGTTTAATTCGAAAGAAATTTTTTTTTGACCATTTTTTGTATATTTGTATGTTGTGTTTCAGTGTGTTTTTCTTTATATAAAAATATGTGAAGTACAAATGTGAAAAATATATATAATCAGTTAGTAATTAAAACATGTCTTATGATTTATAAAATATAAATTAAACATTTTATGTGAAAAATGTCATTTCTACTATTATTTATTATTTATGTTTTGTAAATAATTCCAATTATTTAGATCTAAAATAAAATATCACCGCCGGTATCAATGTTGTATAATAATAATAATAATAACAATAATAATAATAAAAGGCTCTGCTTTTTTTATTTTTAAAAATTTAAATTAGATATACAAATTCAGTTGTACACTCGATGGTTTATATGAATTAAAATTGTGCTACAATAATATATTTTTCTTTATATAAAAATATTATTAATTTCAAAAGAAAATATTGGCATATTGTTTACCAAAAACTTGCTAAAATAATTTTTTTATAGAATTAAACTACAGATTTTGCCTTTAGATTTTGTTAATTTATTTTGTTTTGAAATCAAGACGCTTAAACTTGGTTTATGGGTAGTTATGCTTATACTAATAAAATATATATAATTACGTCACTGAGTATTGGAAACTTTTAAGTCTTATTTTTTTTTTAATGCATTAGTAATTTACATAACAATCCTTTTATTAAAACTAACTAACATACAGACATGTTCATTTCTTAATGTTTTCTTAAATTATTGCACTGTATTACAAGAAAATTTTCTAACTTATTTAAAAAATTGTTCCTTGTACATTCAAACTTTTATAATAAAAATATCCCACAGACCTTACTGTCAGAAAGACAAAAGTATGCGGTCGCCGAAAGTGTTAACGTATTTTCATCGTTGTTCTGTTTGTGAAAATTTTTGGTTTATCATCCGTGGTTGCACTTATCCCAGAAATTCTGCATGAAAATGTAAAAGTTTTGGGCTGGGATAACCAGGCTATTTACACATATACCATGCAACTCAAATGCATCATTTATATCTTGTTCAATTGCTTTTTTAGTTCTGTCTTTTAATTTTCAATAAAACCAAATACCCTCATTCATGATTTATTAGGTTTTGTTTGAGTGTTAAAAAGTTTAAATAGCCAAATTCTGGTTGGAGGCATACGGAAAAATTCATAAATATAAAACGATTCGAGATGTTTAAAAATTCAAACAGCCCCAAATTTAAATATGCTTTCATTATCTAAAAACATTTTTTTTTTAGATATATCTTAACCCATGATTTACAAAAAAAAGTCTGATTTTCTTCTTAATTATTGAAATTCATAAAATTTAGTCAAGAATATCAAAGAATTGAAACAAATTTCAAACATTTCATTAACTGCATTATTATAGATCGTCCAATTTTTTTGGACAGTAGCAGAATGCATTGTTTAAAACAGTAAAAAATATAATGTTTCAAAAAGGTTGAATGGTAAATAATGAATTAATGTAATGCATATAGGGACGAGGTTAGCCCTAAATTTTGGGAGGAGTGGAATTACGATATACAAAATTTTCATCAGTTTCCTTTAAATGCCATACAGTTAAATTAAAAAAAACTGATATTTTGTAAAAGCCAATTAGGTGTAATTTAAGCCTAAAAATATTCGAAAGTGTATGTTTAATAGTAAGTGAGCAAAAGAAAGTCAAAGTCGAATTAATCCAAAACTTTGTTACACTTACCCCGCTTCACCCTGCCATATACGCTGGATTTAAAAATAAATACGAAAATTGTTATAAGTAATGTCTAAAAAGAGAGATGTGTTAAAAAGTGTATTATTTCAAATCTATTCATACAGAAAGAAATTCAAAGGTATGTACACAATTATTTCATTAATAGTGCAGTACATAATATATATATAATTAAAATAACTTTCCATTAGCTTTTTCCATTCTATCACTAGCATAATTCACATAGTTAAAACTTAACAATAACAACACTATTCCCAGAAATATCTCCAAATTTTAAAAAAGAAATGACAGATGTTTTAGAAAAGATAAGAATTTGTTTGAATCGATAGGCAAATAAAATGCAACATTATAAATCTTTAAAGATAACGTTTAAAAGTTCTATATGTGATATTTGTTTGCATTGCTTTTTGTACTCTTATCAACAAATAGCTTTTTTTTTTTTTTTTTTTTTTGTCAACTCCGAAAACTATAATATAAAAGAATACTATCAGCGTCTTTATTTTAAGTACTTCTGTATTATAAAACAAATCTTGATAACTTCAAATTTGGAAAGCTGTTATCACACTGAATATATTGCTTTAGGTAAAACATATTATTAAGTTTAAAAGTATCATTTAACCTTACAGAATGCTGGAAAAATTGTTTAATGCACATTTTTAAAGCTTCATAAATTTATCAAAACTAACGTATAACTATCATTAGAATAAAATAAGCACCGTTAACAGAATATAATTGTGCAATAAAAATAATCTTAGATAAAATAAATATTTATATTCTTCCAGCACACACACACACAATTTATACATATATATATATATATATATATATATATATATATATATGTATATATATATATATACTAACAAGGAGACGGCAAGGGTGTGGGGTCCTCAAATCGAACGGAGGTTCCGCGTGTAGTTAGCACTCAGTGAGTGTATTCATATTCTCAAACCCTAGAGCGCACTACTTAGCCATCGCCGAGAAAAAACTTCCTGAAGTTTGAATAAAATTTTTTTTTTAATTTGTATTAAAATTTAATGAATCGTTATAAACAATTTCTTTTCAACTTTTATATATTGTTAAATCGCGAATTTAATGATTTCTAACTTTTTATATGGTATGCGTTAAAATTATCTGAACATCGAGAAATATTTATGAATGTGAACGAAGTTTGCTTTTTAGGAGAAATTCTCAAAACACCGTGCTCCTGTAAAAAAGCTGCATTTATTTGTTGTGCAAGTTGACGACAAATTTGTGTTTTTCTTGTTTTTATGATAAATATCATCCAGGTTTGTGCATTCGTAAAGATGAATGATTGAAAGAATTGCTAATGGTATAAACGTATAATCATAAATATTCATTATATTTAATAATATGTTATTTTATAAAAAATAAATGGTAATGTTTAAAAGATCTGTGGCTTTTGCATTTATTCTATCTACAGTTCTAAGTTCTAATCGTTAAAAAGTTAGAAATCATTAAATTCGCGATTTAACAATGTATAAAAGTTGAAAAGAAATTGTTTATAACGATTCATTAAATTTTATTTTAATTTTTTTTTTTTTTCAAACTTCAGGAATTTTTTTCTCGGCGATGGCTAAGTAGTGCGCTCTAGGGTTTGAGTATATGAATACACTCACTGAGTGCTAATTACACGCGGAACCTCTGTTCGATTTGAGGACCCCACACCCTTGCCGTCTCCTTGTAAGATTTTGAGAATACAAAATGACAAAACGTTTATAGCATTTTCCATGAAAGATAAGAGACCATTCCAATTACCATGCAAAACATAATTACAGAAAACGCAAAATCAATTGTGGCATAAATTTCAAAACTTAGATAGTTTTTAACAATTTTCGTTAGAGCTGTAATTATCTTCTTACGCATTAATAATATTATTTTAATAACAGGATTGGATTGGATTGGATTGGATTTGGGAATAAGGCCGATTATCTGCTGTAGGTCCTAGGTCTGAGGGAGAGTGTCCTCCGTGGGGGTCATTCTAAGGGCTCCTAGCCCGTATTTAAAAAGTTTCAGAGAAAGAAAACTCCGAACGGGTAGGACGATAAGCGCGACCTGGGATCGAACTCGGCACCTCACGTCTACCAGCTTTGAGCGCAGAACCACTTGGCCGCAGGTGGGCCTATTTTGATAACGAAATGTGCGGAAGTTGTAATTTTTGAAAAGCTTTATCTATAATGGAAGATTTATAACCTCTGTCTATTGCAATGGCTTTCAGATATTTGATTACAGAGCTTAGTAAAACAGAATTTGAACAAATATTAAGGACGCAAATAACATAAGTGTTGAAAGCTGCCGTTTTTTCGGTAGGTGGATGACATGAACGTGCATGTAGAGGTGACGGCACGGCGAAATCTTTACGATATACGGTGGTAAAGAAGCCATTTATAGCGCAAGAGACAAGGATAGCAAAGAAAAAAGAGAACTATTATTTTCTATTTCGTTTGTGAATTGGATATAACTCTCGACCGAACTAATAATTTATCAAATGTGGTAAATATTGAGAAGTTTTTAAGAGTAACACTGATCTGGAAAAAAAAAAAAAAAAAAAAAATTTCGAAATCTGATACCATTCTTGCTGATTCTTATGTAAAATGACCTCCTGAATCCGAATATGACTCACATTTTGCCCAGTCACCCACCGTTTTCTAGATACACAACCCTCTCCCTCAATTTCTTTCCCTGTTCGATAATTTTATGACCATGAATTTGATTTCAAGAATAAAAAATAATTAATTTAACACCTAAATATATGTATATATATTTAAAAAGTAACATTAATAAGAGATTTAAAATATATATAAGATATGGAATGCATAATTTCAGTGCAAATGCTCTCCCCCCCCCCCCAAAAAAAAAAAAAAAAAAAAAAAAAATCCCTTGCCACAGATGTCCATGTTTTGGAATTTTCCAACTCTGTAGCCCCTTAGAAGATATTTAACGGTTAAAATAATCCCCCCCCTCTCCTAAAAATAGAATTTATAGCCACAAAATCATTGAAAAAGGAATAGCGGGACCATTCCTAGAAAACAGTGGGTGATAGGGCAAAATGAGCGTCCTATTCGGATTCAGAAAATGATGAAATGGTGACAGAGGCAATTTTTATGCCGAGCAGTGTAATCAACGTAACGGGTCCAGAAACGGAAAGGAACTTTATTAAAGAGTGTACTTTCAAAATAATGCACGTAAGTGTCAGCGAAAAAAGTGGAGAGAGGGGAACCCATGGCTAAACCTTCAGACTGATGGTACAATTTTCGTTGGAAGAAAATGTAATTTATAATAAACAAATACGACAGAGATAAAGCAATTCTTGTATTTAAAAAGAAAAAAAAAACATTTTTTTATTTCAAGACAGCAGAGAACGCCTCTTATTGAAACGTTAGTAAAAAAGGTGTTTTACATAAAAAAAGATAATAGTAAAAATAGTCACAGCAACTTTGAATGATTTTAGCGATGCTGATAGAGTTCTTGACAAAGTAGATATTTACAGAAAAAGAAAACAAAAGTTGTTTTGAGGGGTTTAGCTAACCGATAGGTAGCAGTTCCGATATTAGAAACTATTGGACGAAAATGATATTGATTTTCTAGGCGTTTGATAGAACATATAATTTGGCCCAATGCACACCTACCCAAAAAAAAGGCAGCATTCTATACTTTTGCTAACCGTGACCTTAATATTTATTCCGATTCTATTTTACCAAGCTTTGAATTCAAATATCTGAAAGTCATTGCAATAGAGAGAAGTTATAATCCTTTCATTATAAATAGAGCTATTTAATAATAATATTATAGTTTTAAAAAATTAAAGAACACGCTTTTATAGAAATGTGAACTAAAAAAGCACAAAATATCTATCTTAATATTAAAATGCAGGGTAAGAGAAAATCGTGTGAGTGACACACCATAATATTTACATAAATTTAAATCTTTAATTAAAATAACTTAGAATTAAATAAAAACCATTTTTAAAAAATCTCCCCTGACTGGGATCGTACGCTGGACCTTTAGGTTCGTAGCGCGACGCCTTACCTCAACGCCACATCGTTCACGTAAGGAAAGTATTTTTTTTAAATATAAATTTTTTGTTTGCTCCCAGAACAGTTACAAACATACATACATACAAACATATATACATACAGGTGAAGCTAATAAAAGCGTGTTAAAAATTACAATTTCCACGCACTTCGTCTACTAAATCTGTCTCTTCTAACATAAGTATCGTTTTACCCTATTTTCCTAAATCAGGTCATACAATAGCTAAAATTCTCAAACATTTTAAAATAATTTTTTCGTCTTTCAGTAAACTCACCTTTTCTCGTTTAAGAGATTCTACTGACCTGTATAATCTTGGGGTATTTATAATATTTCCTGCCAATGTGGTTTATCCTTCAATGGTTACACTAAACATAGTTTTAAGTACCGTCTAAAAGAACATATATAAAAGTTACTTTAATAAAAAAAAAAAAAAAAAAAAAAAAAAAAAGCCATAATTTTAATTTGATTCAAATAATAATTTACAGGCGCAAATCTGCTTACGAACTCGATTTCTTCGAAAGTTTTTACGTGTATAAGATTCCTAAAAATATTGTTAATTGTGTTTTCGCTGTCTTAATTTCTTCTACATTTTTTTTCATAACTAATGATTCTCCGTTTCCTATTGGTCAAATACTCCATATTCCGTTTAATTCTATTCGTTGATCAAAATCTGATTCTTTGCCTATATAGAACAGCACAATCTCTCTGATTTCTTTGTGTACTGAAGTCGGCACGCTAAATGCTTCCGAAACAGCTGTCTGCTAGTCAGTTTTTCTCTTTGGCGTTCAAGAGGTTGAAGAATCTTCCTGAGTTTAGTTATCTAGCACCTAGTTTCTTTCCATAATTGATCAGACTGCCGACTTCAGACTTCTCTTTCTGATAACAAAGAACTTTTCAGCAGCCGTTGTTTGTTTGGTTTGTTTTAACGCCGCACTAGTACTGCGTAAATGGGTAATTTTTCAGCAGCGGAAATTCATTCATAGATAAGGAAAGTGTATAGCCTCAATGCCAGAGCCTGATTAAAGGGGAAGCACACATTATCTCCGTTCTCACCGGAATATTTTTACAATTATTTTATACTTAATGTCATAGAAATTCCACGCTTTGACGAGAAAATATTTTTTATAAAAAATGAACGGTGTAAAACAATCCAATTTACTCACCGTTATTAGACACCAGAATTCTTTTAAAATAATTTTTAATGAGAATTTTCTGTTTATTATAGGAGGAAAGTATTTGTTAAAAGATAAAGGTGTAAGTATAAATAATGTGTGCTCCCCCCTTAATCAGGCTCTGCTCAATGCGATGAGTGACAGTGAAGTGCGAAAATGGGTAAAATCTTTCAAGGACAGACGTGAAAATATCCATAATGAATCACTATTGGAATGAACATCCGTCATCACAAAAGATTCGGTCAAGGCCATGGTTGAAAAGACTCGTGGTGGTCGGCTATTCACACAATCGGAAATTAGAATGCTAAAGTTGAAAATTTTGAGTCGCCGGTCAGATTCTTCTTCTACTTTTGAAAAACTCCTTGCCGAATAGGCGTTATCATACAGAAATAGCAGTTTGTTGAATAATTTATAGATTCACTAGAAATCATAGATTCACTACAATTTCGTTCTTTCTTTCTTTCTTTCTTTCTTTTTTTTAACATTTCGTTATTTTTTTTAAATATGTATTTTTTCGATGTTAAAGTAAGTTTTCGAATAAATTTCCAATTTCGTGATTTCTTTGTGAGGTGAATTTCTTACAAAATTTTGGCAATATATAAATATACAAATAGACTATTCTAAAAATTATAAATTCGTGTTTAATTCAATGCAACTAAATCCATGGAAACTAGCAGTAAAACATTTTCACGAATTCAATATTTTCTACTTATATAGATAAAGAAAAGTAAAAAATGATATTATAAATAAATTATTATGCGTTTATAATTTGTAACAATTTTTCATTCTCATATAACGTTTTGAAAAATAGAAATCAAGGCATTTTATTTTTAAGCATGACACTTCAAGTAGAAAGAAAAGTAATCAAGAAAAGTAAAAGATAACTTCGAATTCTTTTAAATTTATCGTCTGCCAAAAATTGAATGCTGAATATTATTTGCATAATAATTCAAATAAGCTCTTATCTTTTGTTAAAATGTCTCTTCCTCACATGATATTTTGCGACTGAATTCTCTAAAAATTTCTTTTATACTCTTATGGAAGGATTATTTATTTTTTTAGCTATTGTGTTTTTATGTATTATAATTTAAAATTGTTACATAAAAAGATAGAATTTTAGTAAAAAATACATGGCTCTTGAATATAAATAAAAGTGTATTTTTGTTATTTTAATGAAGAAATGTATATATATGTATATCCTTATCTTATATTAAACAAGTAAACCACGTTACTTATTATTATTACCTGCTTTCGGCGACCAACTGGTTAGCAATCTTTGAAAAATCTGACGGTATTAAACTCCTGATCGGTGGCGCCTGTGGCACCTTCTCACCGTTTCACGACCGCCTCTCAAGGATTCATGATCTGAAAAAGCCTGTTCGCTCACCGTGCAAACGATCTTTTAAAATTCTGATCGCAGCAAATTCACGCTCAGTGGCGTCCTCTTTCCTTGAAGTATCCCGTTCTTCGGGATTCATGATCTGAAATAGCCTGTTCGCTCACAGTGCAAACGATCTTTTAAAATTCTGATCGCAGCAAATTCCCGCTCAGTGGTGTCCTCTTTCCTTGAAGTAGCCTGTTTGCTCACCGTGAAAACGACTTTTGTAAATTTTGATCCTGTTGCATAGTGTGCATAAAGGTGGTGCTGCTATGCTGTAATTTTCCTTGTTTCAATAAATCTATAGCTCAAAATCTAATATGCACAGCTATACCATACATTTCTTACTCAGTATTAAATGTTTGTGTATATTGGCGGAAAGGTGGCGTTGCTGTGTCGAATTTTCCTCGTTTCTAAAAAAAACTATATCTAAAAATCTAATGGGCTGTGTAAAACGAGAGAAAGGTGACTCTGCTATGCTGCAGTTTTCCTTACTTCTGTAAAACATTATATCTCAAAATTTAATGTGCACAACTGCACTATACTTTCCTTACTCGGGATTAAATTTATGTGTCTATCGGTCGAAAGGTGGCACTGCTGTGTTGTTGTTTTACTTTTTCCTGAAAAAGTTATAGCTCAAAGTAAATTTATATCGCAAAAAGGCTCACCTACGATCGGCGATTACCAATTTCTATTGAAAATTGCGTAAAAGTTTCCTAAATTGATTTATAACTCCCCAGTTCTGACAAAAAAAAAAAAAAAAAAAAAAATGTTTTTTAAAGGAATTTTTCTTTTTTTTACATGAACAGTTAAAAGAAAAACGAATTTAAATAAATATAATGCTGCTAAAATTCTTATTTTCAGGGCAATTTTTTAGAATTTTTATCGGCAAACTGGTGAGCTGTAATAGCTGGCTATGACCAATTTCTGTTTAAATAGGTTTAAAGTTTGAAAAAAGTCCAAAAACTGTTTATTATAATTCCAGTACCTTGGCACATGGTACAGCGTCAATTGAAAAGCAATTATTCCGAACGAAAATAGTCTGCAGACATTCATGTCTGAGATGCCTATAATGATAAACGAAATAATAGAGTGTTGTCGCTAAAATTTTATATTTTGTTAGTTAAAAAACATCAAACTACTGTATTGATAAGGGACTTGCCATCCCTGGATTCAGAAAAATTGCCCCTTTCGTTTGGTACTCAAAAAAAAAAAAAAATATTTCTAATTTATTTATCCATTTAACGCTGCTTAAATGCTTTTCTAAGCTCAGAATTGACTCGTTTATTAATTGACATAGGTTGACGTTTTAATTAATATTTCCGCAACTAATTAAAATTTGTAAAAAAATTTCACTATCTCCTCGAGAAGGTTTCTGAGCACCTGTACCTAAATTTTTGCGTTTCTCCGTTCAGTGGAGGCTGAATTTATAGACGAACAGACAGACAGACAGGACAGACACACCTTTCATTTTATTATTATAGACAGATATATATTTGTCTTGGGGATTTCGGGAATGGCTCTAACGATTTTCACGAAACTTTGGGGTTAGGGGTTTACTGGGTCAAAAAAACGATTGGGTTTATCCTTATCTTCGGGAAAATTCGCATTTGCTATTAAACCTTTTCCGGCCAGTTGCAACATATAGCAGAAATTGGGTTTACTCGGAAATGAATATAACGATTTTGACGACAGCTTGGAGTTAAATATTTTTAGAGAGAGAAATCGATTGGACATATCCAGATTTTTTTTTTTTTTTTTTAATGCGTTCTGTGTTAACCTTTTATCGGCCAGTTGCACCATATGGCAGAAATTGGGTTTACTCGAAAAGGAATATAATAATTTTAATGAAACTTTGGGATTAAGTGTTTTTTTCTGGGAGTTAAATCTATTAGACATACTCTCATCTTTCGAAAAATTCTTGTTCGATGTTAACCATTTATCAACCGGTTGCATAATATGGCAGAAATCGGGTTTACTTGGATATGAATATAACGATTTTAATGAAAGTTTGTGTTAAGTGTTTTTAGGGTGTTTTTTCAATTGTGCTTATCCTCATCTTCAGGAAAATTCGCATTCGCTGTTAACCCTTTATTGGCCAATCGCACCATATGGCAGAAATTGAGTTTACGCAATAAATAAGGGATAAAGCGATTTTAATTAAAGTTTGGGATTTAGTGTTTTTTGATTACATAAATCGATTGAACATATCCTCATCTTCAGAAAAAATCATTCGCTCTTAGCCCTTTATTGGCCAGTTGCACCATGTAGCAGAAATTTGGTTGATTCGGCAATGGATTATTTTGATGAAAGTTTCATATCAAGTTTTGTTATGGGTACAAAATCGATTAGGCATATTCTCATAAACAACGTTTAGCTTTAAGTGTTTTTTGGAGTAAAAAATCAATTAGGCTTATACTCATCTATAAAAATTAGGGTTTGCTGTTAACCCTTTATCTGTTGGTTATAAAATATAGCAGAAAATAAGTTTACTGGAAAATGAATAGGTCGATTGTGATGAACGTATCGAGTTAAGAAATGTTTGGGAGTTAACCCTTTATCCGCCGGCTGCAAAATATAGCAGAAAGTGGGATTACTCGAAAATAACTATAAGATTTTAAATAAAAGTTTGTGGTTAAAGGTGTTCTGCAGTAAAAATAGACTCATTTCATTCTAGGAAAATTCGCATTTGAATTTAACCCTTTTTTATTCTTGTTGCAAAATATGGCAGAAACTGGGTTTATTCGGAAATATGATGAATTTCAGAAAAGATAGTGTTTAAGGGTTTTATAGGCTGAAAAATCGATTGGACTTACCTTCATCTTCAGAAAAATTCACATTCGCTGCTAACTCATGAGCCGATATTTAAATTGGCAGAATTCGGGTTTACTAAGAAGTAGATATGACGATTTCAATTAAAACGTACTATTAAAGATTATTTGAGAAGACCAACCGATATGGTTTATCTTTAGCTTTAGGAAATCAATTTTTAACTTATGTCACTCCAATCATTGAAAAATGTCTCAGAAATACAGGTTGCTCCGAGTTTTCACGACAGTAGTTCAAATGATTTTAAAAATTACTTAAAAATAAAGCTGATTTGAGACGAAAAACTCATCATATTTATTTTCTTCTTCTGAAAAGTTAGCTTTCGCTGCTAACCCTTATTCCTTTATTTGAAAAATATGCTTGAAACTTGGTTGTCTGGGAAATAGCTCTAACGATTTTGATAAAAACTCAGTATTAACTGCTGTTTGAGAGGACAAATACGTCGGCCACAACCACATTTTCACGAAAATTAGTGTTAACTGGAAGTTCTTTTCTGACCATTACAAAATATAGCAAAAATTTGGTTTTCTCAGAAATAAATCGAATAATTTTAATAAAAACATGAAATTACGTTTTTTTTTTTTTTTTTTTTTTCCCTTTTTTAAATAAGAAGCTTATCTTACAAAGCCTCGCCTCGAAAAAAGTTAGCATTCACTGTTTTGTTAACCCTCACTCCACCGTAGAAAAATAAGGCTTAAGATAAATTTTCTTGAAAACTGCTCGAACGATTTTCATAGATATTTAAGGTTTAAGGGGTTTTTAAATGACAATTCAAATTGAATTTTCTTCATCTTCAGGAATGTTAACATTCACAGTCAGCCTTCACTGCGCTCAAAATTATGGCACTGTTTTAAAAATTATGGCAATCTTCGAATGATTTTAAATACACTACTTATCCGTAAATGACCGGATACTTTCGAACAAATATCTCAAAAAGTACTCTACGAATCATCTTAAAACTTATGGAGTGTAAAGAACATATTATGTCTCATATATTTTAGTGAAAGGTTTGCCTCGAAAGCAAAAGAGGGAATAGTAAAAAGTTAAAGAAAAATTAAATTATTTGGGATCGCCCTGTAAAAAGTAATGCTTGAATTGGGATCTTGCTGTAGCACGTGATTACGAGGGTCCTTCTTACTATCTATATAAATTTTTATGAGGTTACCCCGTATATTCATGGAAATATAACTATTTTTTTTTTAAGTGCAAAAACATTTGTCACCTTTTTTAAATTAAAATACGTAGGGTATTGAATCCAGTGCAAAACCATTTTCAGGAAACTTGATATACAACATTAGACATAGCATACTGCTATCAGAATACAATAATATTAAATATCTAAAGAAATATGAGCATTTTTACTAAATAATTTTTAACTGCGCATGCACAAGCTTTAGCGAAATTTCATCTACATAATATAATATAAACTTCATCTACTTAATAAATATCAACAATTTAAATTAGCATGAGAGGAAGAATAATAAATTTACGGTATTTAGGTGCTATTAATCCATTGATAAATAAACTAACGGTGATTTTAATGTATGTGCGTTAAAAACAATTTTCATAAATAATTAAATTTAAATTATATTTTATTACTCGAATTCCGTTTTTTTAATACAGAAAATTACAGTTTAATTTAAGATAATCTTTCATTATTATTTTTTTTTATTAGGTATTTGTATCGACATTTGGCCACTGATTTTGATTTGGCGAGTATGAATTGCTGGGATACTATAATGCAAGCTGAAAATTTGATAATATATTCATTTGAAAATATTGTCCCCCCCCCCCCCTTAGACGGGTGAAAGCGATTATTGTATCACATGCCTTATATAATACCTGTTTGTGATAATTTTTGCCTTGTGTGATTTTTATTTCTTGTTCATTTAATCATAGCCTCCTAAACTAGATGCCTTTCGCGTGGCTCGGAAATTTCGCAACTGTTCAAGCGGTATACAGCGCCACCTGGTACAGGTTAAGCGACTTTTTTATTCAACTATTACCAATAATTTTAAGAAGTAATATATTATGTGTATAATCGACGTTTCTTCGATGCTATTCGCTTTTTTTATGTGTTTCAAATCCCACTTTTAAAAATTTTTGTTGGCTGTTGAATAAAAAAGTCGCGCAATCTGTACTAGGTGGCGCTGTCTATTGATAGAACTGTTGCCAAGTTTCTGAGCCACGCGGAAGGCATCTAGTTTAGGACACTATGATTTAATACTACTTTCTCATAATGATTTTAATTGTGCACTGATATGCCATTTCAATTTCTTTTGGTGGGTTTCACTTTTTTTTTAATGATCTGCCTCTATTTATTGGAAACCACGTATACAGTGAAAACATCAGATTTAATAAACTGTTTGCATTCCCTGCCTTAAATTATTTCTAGAATTCAATACCCATATTTTCTAATATGTTACCAATCTTTAAATAACTCATACAAAATGATGAAAAGTATTTAAAAAAGGACGGGAAATATTATATGTTAAAACCTAGAAAACTTTTAAACTATACTCCTTTTTAAATAAGCTCGGAAATATTTCAACAAGGGACGTAGTTGAAAACAATCTATGTTTTCAAAATTTTGTAAAGAAAACAAAATCAATAAGTTTAGAATACAGCATAATGCTTATTTATTTGTATATACACAAATACTGGGAACAATTTTTAGCTTCCTAACAAGCTTGAATTTATAATACAGCTTTGCATATGTGAAAACATGAAATTTCAATGTTAAACATTTTAAAATTCATACATATGTACATAAATAAATCACTGCATTGCCTCAGTGTATTTTGTATTAAGAAAAATATTTGAGAAATACATTGACGATAATTTAAAATACGAAAAATAGAATTGATATATATATTTAAAAAAAAATGGTATATATAAATTTAAACATTTTATTAATTAAAAAAAATAAAATAAACATTTTAAAAGACAGACAATTTAAAAATGATTATACTGATGAGCAATTTTTAGTGATCTTTTCTTTTTATTCTTTTATTTAAACACATTCAGGCATTTAAATGTATGTGTTGATATTAAGTCTAACTTCGTTGTACTTACTGGGTGCTAATATAGACTGATAATTTATAAAAATTGAAGGAATTGGCAGAATTGAACGCGGTTTGCAAAACAGTTACTCTCGTACAGTCGAATTTTATTTTATTTATTTTATTTTTATTTATTTATTTATTTATTTATTTATTTATTTATTTTATTTATTTATTTATATTTATATTTATTTATATTTATTTATTTATTTATATTTATTTATTTATTTATTTATATTTATATTTATTTATATTTATTTATTTTATAAAGAAAAAAAATAGTTAAATTGTTCATCGATAGAGGGCGTTGTACGGATGCGTAACAAGAAATATGTGAATCAGAGTGTCCTATAAATTGCACGGTTTTACGATTAACACAGCTTTTTTTTATTTTTACTTCCTATTTGTGCATACATGCAATTTTTAACTGCGATGCTGACTTGGTGGATAAAGCGTTAATGGTGAAGACGTTTTCCCTGAGCTAAGAATCACCGACTGAAGTCGTAATTAGCAGTGTTGTAATTCGTTTGTAAACTGTAATTTGTGGTGATGACGAACACATTAAGTAAAATTTATATGCCTGTACACATTTGCACGGAAATAAATAAAATTTTGACTATTAATTTTCTTCTCCACAAAAAAAAAGAAAATCCTTTTATAAGAATAAGTTTTTCGCAAACAGCGTTCAATTCTACCAATTCATTCAACTTTTATAAATTTTTAAAATGTCTACAGACTTATGGGACACTCCGTATATATACTCTATAACAAAAAAACCGACGCACTAAGAAGGAGTAATAGAAACTGGATAGAAATTGACATACATACGGGTTTTGATGGAAAATGCAAAATTTTAAAGTTTTTCTGCCATCGAATGAGCATGCGACGCTGCCGCGCATCTTAACTGCGCAATTGGCAGAATATTAAAAATGAGAAATTTTGATTCCATGTCATAAATTCTTCGAGAACTTTATTCATTCTACTCAGAAAGGCAGTAACTATGCCTCGCATACAGGTGTACAAACAACATACGTAAATGCCAGCATTTGACTATGGTGTGTAGTTGGGTTCAAAGAAGCTGGTTGGTCTAATCAGCGAATTTTTTGACAATTGGATAGGAGCTGTAACGCTATTAGATGATAGTGACAGGAATGGGGGAACCATGGTCGAACACAGCGTCAGTGAGGAAGTTGTCGGCCTAAAGAGAGGACACAAAGTGAGAACCAGTCAATCGCAAAGCAGTACTCTAAGCTCCAATTCATCATTATCGCCGATCCTACGTGCAACTGGTACTTCAGTAACTTCAAAGACCCTTATTAGGCGACTCAGTGAAATGGGGTTGAGCTCAGTCCCAGGATCTCTCTTCCACTGAGAACGTTTGGAGCATCATAAGAAGGGTACTACATCCAGCCCGGGATTTTGACAATCTAACGCAACAATTGGACAGAATTTGGCACGATACTTCACAAGAGAACATCTGCCAACTCTCTAAATTAATACCAAACCGAATAACTGCGTACATAAGGGCCAGAAGTGGACCAACGCGTTATTGACTTGTTTACTTTGTGAGGCTCTTTTTCCTGATTAAATCATTTAAATTTTCTGAAACTGTAATCAGTTGTTTTTCTCCACATGTACATCACATTTACCAATTTTTGTGCCATTCGAATAACTCCTTCTTAGTGCGTCTTTTCTTTTTTTTTTTTTTTTTTTTTTTTTTTTTTTTTTTAGAGTGTATATACGTATAACAATTCTTATTTGGCAAATTTCAATTGAAAAATAAATAAATAGACGACGATAGAAAAATAAATGCTTAATTATTGAAACAATATTTAATGTAAAAAAAATTAACTTTCTTCTAGATATTGACGATTAGTTATTTTAATAGCAAAACCATGATTCTATATAACATAATATAGCTTTTATTCGTTTAAGGTACTCGAGTAAGATGATAAATAATGGATTATCTTATATCCCCATTTTCTCATTGATTAACTGTATTCCTCCAAAGAACGCACATAAAGACCGCAAGGAAAAAATAGTAAGCTGAATAATTCTTCTACATTTACGATAATATATAAAAAAGCAGCATTTTGTGCAGCAAATTTCTCATAAAATGGAGAAATGTCGTAAATGTCTATTCCAATTTAGTGTATATATAATAATTAGAAAATGTGGGTTAAGAATTTAAAAATATATAATAATTTATGTTTTTTAGAAGAGGTCGTGATTATGATATATTCTTTTGTAATTAAGTTTTAAAATTCTAAGATAGTTAGCATATACATGTTTTAAAGTATAACAATATTAAGTATATTAAAATATCTTTTAAGAAATTAAAATTTACAAAAAACAAATCAAATTTTTAGAGAAAAAAATAAATGAATGTTTCATTAATGAACATTTCGCATTTTTTAATAATTTAATAATTAATTAATATGTGTTCCATTACGAACTTAATACGTGTTCCATCTAAATTCAATAATGAAAATTTTACAAAACTGAAATTATTTTTTTCGGCGCTATAAAATACAACAACTATACAAAATGAAGGATATTATTGTTTGGAATCAATTTTGTAAAGAACTTTATCGATCTATCTATCTATATATATATATATAAAGATCTTTATTGAAAATTAGATCTGAGTTTCAGAAAAGGAAATGTTTTATCTCACAAAACTTATTTAAAATTTTGAGATAACTTAAAAGATAATTTTAAAGATATGCTATATTGACTATTTCTAATATTTCAAACGTTTTCGTTAGTGTAAATGTAATATTTCTAAAGTGATACTTAGAAAAGAAAGAAAGATAAAAATAAAACAAAAAAGAACGGAAGATTTTTTTTTTATGTGATTAATTAAAATAAAATACTGTTATATTTAGATTTTATACAAGTAATCACATGAAAAATTAAAATTATTAACTACACAGAAATATAAATTTATGAATATTAATATGACACATTTTAGAAAACTCGCTCAATTACTTATTCTAATAATAAAAAGTTTGAGACGACGTGAATGGTATATTTTGGGCGTTAGAATGTATGACAAAGACACAAAATCAAAAATCAATTTTCTCTATTATTTTGCAAAAAAAAAAAAAAAAAAAAAAAAAACTGGCGAATAAATGAATTATCTTCTCAGATTGGAAACAAATCCTGATTTGCAGAAAAAGAAAAACTTTTCATTGTAAAGCATTTTTAGAGAAAATTTTATAGATAAACTAGTTGCAAACTCTAATTTTAATAGCAAATGCATTTACAAAATTCATACAGCCCTTATTTTACAAGAGGATAAATTATACTTTTTAAATGTATCTTAAAAAAAAAAAAAAAAAAAAAAAAAAAATAGGCAAAAAACACGTTGCGATTGATAAATTAAAACCTTGAGAAAAAAAAAAAAAAGAAAAGAAAAGAAAAAAGACCTACTTTAACACACATAAAATTAAAAAAATGTTTTTATATAAAAGCAAATTTTAAAATATCACATTTTTAGATATACCATATGTAGTTTTTAGCCTATAAGCATGGATCGTACATCCATGTCTCTTTTCAAATTCTCCTCCACCTATATTTTTATACAATATATTTCGTTTAGAGATGTAAGGCTTTTTCATAAAATTACTATATAATATTGTTGCGTACTCGGGGTTCGTGAATTTTCTCAGAATGAAGGGCGAAACTTAAAGAGGCTTAAAAGCTTATATGCAGACAATTTTGAAGAATATAGGTATATAAACCAAGTATCAACTTCAGTTTCACCAGTTATAACAGCTTAAACAGCAGCTGACAACATCAAATTCTCAGCATAAACTGTAGCACAGCATTAACACACAGCAATCGGCTGTATTCCAAAGAGGCTCTGTGCTTCTTTACGCAGCAATCAATACCTTTGAGAAACTGACTTAATTGGCGCAATGCGATTACTTAAATACCCCCGAAGAAAATTGAGCATGTTCCAGAAATTTCTCAATCAATCAAGTTCGAGCTTAGGTATTTGGTATATCGATAATAACGATTTTCTCGCGAAAGTCGCCAAGTTTGGCACCCAAAGCCGTTACCTGCATTAATGAAGCTTTTTAACGTGTTTTAAAGGGGAAAATAAGCTATTTTAACGTGAAGCACGCTATAAATGTTGAAAATTGACATTTTATAACCTGATTAAGCATCTTTGAAAGATTTTACGTAGAAATAACTACTTTTATCTACGAATTCGTAAAAATATTAGTGGCGCAAAAGGTCAAGGAACTTCAACTGCCGTACAAATCATGATAAAGTCACAGATTTTCGATTTTGCAAAACAATAGCATTTTCTGCTGACGTACAGTCGACAGCAAAAGCATTCGAGCAATTACGAAAATTCCTATGCAATAAAAGTACACTAAATACAGTTTTGTTAAATAAATACTTGTCGAATCCTGCTTTTTGTCAGTCTAAGAACATGATTCTACAAGGATTTATTTAACAAAACAATATTAAGTGTACTTTATTAACATAGGAGTTTTTGCTAGTGCTCGGATACTTTTGCTGCCGACTGTACATGGTCTAACAAACAATAAATATAGAAATTTGAATACCACTGCTTTTATATAGTAGTTTAAGATTTGATTAATCTTGTATATCTGTCTAGAACTATTTAAAAAATTATTATATAAAATTTCTGGTACTAAAATTTTCCTTTGTGATAACCCTGCTGGTAAGAGGTACAGTCGGCAGCAAAATTATTCGAGCGCTAGCAATAATTCCTATGTAAAAAAAAGTACACTTAATACTGTTTTGTTAAATAAATCCTTGTCGAATCATGTTCTTAGACTGACTAAGAACATGACTCGATAAGGATTTATTTACCAAAGCAGTATTAAGTGTACATTTTTACATAGGAATTATTGCTAGCGCTCGAATAATTTTGCTACAAACTGTAAGATGCTATTGAATCTACGGAGAATGCCATTCTGGATCCAAATGAAGCTTTAGGAGTTCACAGTCGAATGAGTTTGTGTTTTTCGCAAATCCTGTATTCTTCGTCCTACAAGTTCTTGGAGATTTTTCAAGTTCTATTTATTTTTTAATGTCTAACAGAAAAATCAAAGCCTGGCCCCTTTTCATCTGAGATCACTCTTATCACTTCTTAGATGTAAGTTTCTTATCCACTCAAATTCCTTTTCGAATGGAATCTCCTATGACTATGGAGTCCTAACGTTTCATTTGAATCCTGAATATTTTTTCTCTATAGCTGCAGTACAACACTCTTACCAAACAATACCAAAATATACTGTATTCATTGACTATTAGACAATTTGTATCAGCTTAGGATTTTTTTTTTTTCTTTAATTAACAAAAAGCTTTGTTACCTTATATTTTAAATTTTAGAAATTTCATATCTCAAAATGTAATATTTTAAATATATATATATATATATATATATATATATATATATATATATATTTAATTTTGTGTCTGTCAAGTGTTTGGTTTTAATTTTAATGTATTTATTAACTCTGATTTTTCAAAAAGTTCCCATAGAATAAAACTTTAACCGCAGAATGCTTCGTTCAAAGAGAAATTTGAAATTAATTTGAATAATATATATATATATATAAGTAATCATAAAAAAAAAGTGTTGAAAAGAGAAATTTTAAATTAAGATAACACCACGGATGCGTTTTTAATTACAAAACCTACTTTCATTTTTTAACAGTTTTATAGAACTTAACACTTTCGCGACCGCTGACGTAGATTCACGTCATTTGAAAATCTATAACTCCGCCAGTGGGCGTTTCTTTCACAATTTGTATGCATTTATTTCTTAAATCTATAACCGATATTCGTATTTTTACAATGAAATGTACTATGGATACAAATACTTTGATTAGAAAAAACATAATTATAATGTATATCCATTTTTAATATCAATGCTAATACGGAAATTTTTTTTCTGAAATATTGATCCTATTGCCAAAAAGACAAAATCATGCGGCCGCGAAAGTGTTAACTCGCCATGATAAACAGACACGAACGCAAATATATTATTATTTAAAATAAATATTTTATTTTATATGACAAAATAAACACATAGAATCAAAAAGCAGATAAAAAATTATGTTTATTTTGACAAAAAACATTTACTTCAAAAAACAATGTGTGTATAAAATTTGTGAGAAGTATAAGATACTCTGATTAGTTTTCTTAGAATAATTACTCTAAATAATCATTTTCAAAAAGTAATTTTTTATGTACATATTTGTATTTGGTGATAAAATGTTTAAATTTAAAAATTGCAATCTTCCATACAAAAATCAGAAATAAATCTGTAGAAAAAAGTTAACACTCGATTACTATTACCGTAATTCATTGTGCATAAACCGCAGGTGTGATAAATGAGTTTTACAACAGAAATTTTAATTTAAAAACAAAATTATATTCTTATGAGCTTTTCTTTTTCTTTTTTTCCGGAGAAATATAGTTTTTTTTTTTAATTTAAATTCCTGGTTTAAAGCTTATTCCAGATTTCTGTTAGACACACCTTTTAATCACACCACTTTTCTTTTAGAGAAATTTTCTCTAGACAATATTAAAAACCACAAATAAACAAAGATTTTCCTTTTGATTATAAAAGCAAAAATGTATAAAAATTTTCTGGTGTCAGTTTTTGCAATTGTGAGTGGAAATTTGCATTTAATTGAGCAAACGGCGCCTCTGAATGTATTAAAAATAGTGGTATAAAAAAAGGGGGAGATGGCGTTTTCTAACAATATTCTGGAATAAATTTTAAATGGTTCCAGCTATATGTTAAGTCTGAAATATACGTGTTTCATTACAAATTCCTGTAACTTATAAATTTTTGGGTATTAATAGGGGAGAAGGTGGTAATATGAAACCGCTTATTTCTGCTTATCTACTGGAGCCATCTGTGTTTACTAAAGTAAACTTAATTAATGGGAATCATAATAATTGCTATACCGCTTGGCATCAGTATAGCTTGTTTTGTTTATGGTGTAACAGGCGGATCTTTGTTTATGCAGTTCTAAAAAATTTCACAAGGTAAGTTTCATGACTATTTTTCACATCCTTATTGATAAATATAAGATATTGTTAATATTGTTTTTATTAACTGTAAGATTAAATAGTAAAATAGCAGGATTAAATTACGGGTAAATATTTTTCAAACTTAAAATTCATGGGATCCTTTGTAAAACGGCGATTGGTGGTAATATGGAACAATGTGTTCCATATTACAATAAGCCGGAGAACTTTGGATTAAATGTGTTGTATGCCAACAATGGGCACATGTTTTATGCAGTGGATGTGAAGGTGACATTTATATTTGTGACTTTTGTTCCTAAGTATGACTAATTTGAACTTTAGGATTATTTTTTATTTTACAGGGGAAAAAAAAATTCCTATTTATGTTTTTCGATAAAATATGTGTATTTTTTACAGTACTTTCCTTTAGATATTCAGGTTTACCATTTTTTACTAATGTTTTCTGAAATAAATAACCCAATAAATATTTTTTTGTTTCACTTTTTATTGTTCCATATTACCACCCCACTTTCTAAGACAGCTATTTTTGTATTATGTTTTAAAAATATTAATGGTTTTCAAATCGTTTAATGTTTTACCTTCTAATAACTTTAAATGTTCAGTGGAAGGATACTTTGTCAAATTATAGTAGTTATTGTTGAATAAATTCCATTAAAAAGTGCATTTTTTGTTAAAAAAATAAAATGTGATCCATATTACCACCTTCTCCCCTATAAATATTTGAGAAATTATGATGTTGAAAAAAAAAACGCAAAATATAGTGTATTAGGATTATTATTATTTGTAAGTTCTTGTAGAAAATGAAAGAAATGCTATTACACAAACTAACAAAAACATTTCTAATCTTCATTTGGTTTATTAATTAATTTAATTTTATTTTTTCTTAAAAAGTTTGTTCTTTATCTGCAACTGATTTCAATAGTCTATCGCGTTTTTCAATATGATAAATTATTAGATGCATGACAACGATTTTCTCGACTTTCTTCTTAAAGGCGAGAACAATGAAATCTTTTAAATTCTTCAACTTTTTCACAAAGTGTTTTAGAAACGAAAAAAAAAAAAAAAAAGTTAAAAGGTTTTAAAGATCTGGAGAAATAATAAACGCCCTGCTTTGATTTAGATTTTCAATCAGGCCTGTGCTTTCCCATTTACTAGAATTTTATTTTATTTTTTCAATCTTTTCAAGGTTGTAATTTATAGCATGCTTGAGAGAGAATTTATCAGTTTATGCATCTGGAGATTTTAGGTGTTATTTGTCTTGAGATAAAACCTTCAAGTTTCTTACTGATAACAAATTATATGTATATAATGTGTTAAATTGAGAAACAAACAGTTGATTTTTTTGTAATGCATTAAAAATAAACTTGCTTAATAATTAATTATAATTAAAAATAAAATATAAAGGCTTTATGATCATAATATCGTGATATAAATTAAAAAATATCTATCTTCTAAATTATATATATATGTATATATATATATATATATATATATATGTCTAAATAATTCTCAATGTGTAAACCAAACAAAAACATATATTTTTTTAGAAATCATTGATTTTCTGTAAGTATAAATTCATGGAAATTTCTTTTGAAATACAGGGTAAGTCAAAATGAATATAGCGATTACAAACGGCTATAACTATTCAATGAAAAATAATTTATCTATAAAATTAACACAGAATGTAGACGGAACTCCAAAATTTTGTATACATACATACGTCATAGATGTTTTATGTGACTTCCCTTGGTCACATGGACAACATCTAGCGGCAGTTCATTTCACGCCATACATTCTAAAGCATTTGTTCAGTCACCGACGAAAGCGTATTACAAATGCGTACTTTGAGTTCTTCAATTGTTTTGGTCATAGGAAGCACATACACCCTGTCTTTCGCATAAACTCACAGATAAAAATCGCAGGGTCTCAAAGTACGCATTTGTAATGTGCTTGCGTCGGTGACTGCAGACATGCTTCAGAATGTATGGCGTGAAATGGACAACCGTCTAGATGTTGTCTGTGTGACCAAGGGAAGTCACAAAGAACATCTATGACGTATGTATACAAAATTTTGGAGTTCCGTCTACATTCTGTATTAATCTTATCGATAAATTCTTTTCCATTAAATAGTTATAGCTGTTTGTAATCGCTATATTCATTTTGACTTACCCTGTATTTAGAAGTAAATAACAGTACTGGAAATATAGCCCTTAATTGGCAATTTGTCCCGAGAGGTATTTCCCAAGAAAAACGTGTCCTATATTTTGGGAACGTAGAGAAATTGTTAATACGGTTGTTAGACATATTGTTGTGGGTGGCGTTTCTCGCATTCTGAAATGAGCAGGTGGCGCGCTTCACTGGATGACCCTAGAAATCCTACATGATAAGAGACTAGACATTGACCCGCCAAACTATCCGCCATGTTTGTTCAGTCTGTTATATGCGATACAATTACTCTCTGCAAAATTTCAAATGACACTCTGCAAGGCTTTCTAGAAATAAACAAAAACGTTTTATCGAGATTTCAATTTTTTTTTTTTTTTTTTAAGTACCAGATGCTGGTAATTATGAATAACGTTCTAATTCGATCAAGTAGTTTTTGAACAAGCGTCCACTATATTTGTTCAATGTCCTGTCTCTCTCTATTCAGGGTCCCTATATGACCTGTCTTGGATTGGCAACCATTCAATAAGGAACTCCCTTAGAACACTACTTCCAGCTACGATATTTACACAGTTATTCGATTTTTATAAGCAAAAGACATTAAACCGGTGGAAATACATCGTCAATTGACGGAAGTGCAAAGTTGCCAACATTTTAAGTTATTCCGTAGCAATTTTTAGTCCAATCCTTAATTGATACAACTTTTTTTTTTTTAATGAATAATTTTGTTTATCTTATCGTAGCTACATGCGCATAGCTGCCAAGTTTTTTAATTTATTCCGGAATGCTGCTAGTCCCGCCCTTTTTTTACACCGTAATCTTTTAGAGTAGGTTTCGTCATATTTAATTGTAATTATATATTGAAGAAAATATTTCTGTAAAGATTACGACGTGAAAAAAGGGCGGAGCTAACAGCATTCCGGATTAAATTAAAAAACTTCGCAGCTATGCATACGTGCCAACTCGATTGTTTCTGACAGGAGACTTCAAACTGTAAAAAAAAAAAAAAAAAAAATTAATGCTGCTTTCGGAAATAATAATCATCGAAGATATATAAAACATATTCTATTTAAAAATACTGGTGTCAATTTTGATTTAAAAGTTTAAAAACTTGGCAGCTCTGTAGCTAAGTATAGCAGAAAATTATTCTAAAAATGAAGTGGTGCAAAAATAAAGGCGGAGCAAAAATGCTCTGGAATAAATTAAAATGTTCGCAACTGTGGAAGTGTACGGGCGTTTGCGCACGGGTGTGAAAAACTTTCGCATTTGGCTCAGACAGTTTACAGCTAGTCGTATTAAGCTTCGTGGCGAATCAAAATTTTAGTAGGAACGTCGCTACCCACCCAAAATATAGTACAAACTTATCATCCAGCGATTACCATCTGTTCCTTAAGTTAGAGGGACATTTGTTTGGACGACAGTTTTGCTTCGACGACGAATTGAGTAACTAGATTCAAACATTCTGAAATGCATGGCGGTGAGGTGACATAATCATTGCAAAACTACAACAGCGTCTACAAAAATTCATTTACCAAAATAACGATTATGTGGAAAAATAAAACGTTCTTCAAATTTTAAAATGGTGTAACTATTATTGAAAATGATCTGTTTTCTGTATATATAAAATTATTGGAGACCTAAGTTATTTTGAAATTATCCTCGTTTATATATATACAGGGGTCACAGTGCCCCTAAATGTTTTATTTTTATGATTTTTTTATTGAAGTTACATCACAATTTTTATAAGGAAAATTTTCATAAAGATTTTCGTTGTAGCATTGAAAAACCTTTAGAAAAATTTTCTTTTTAAAAGTTGTGGTTTCATTTCAATAACAGTATCGTAAAAATATAGGAGTGCTATAACCCCTATATATATATATATATATATATATGTATATGATTTTAGGTATTTATGAGAGTACACCATCTCATTTATATTCATTTGTATAAGAATATATATTTTTTTATTCATGTGTGATAGTTATTGGTATATAAAATTTGTTACTTATTGGAGTCTCTTAAACGATATTTAAAAAATATATACATGTTACTTTCAAATTTAAAATTTATGTAATTTATATAATTATAAATTTATAAATCCTGTCTCAGTTTTACCTTATTGAATTTCCTTTATCTGTAGATATTTTACATAAAATTCAGATTCATTCACGGAATTGGAGATATATTTTTGTACAGATATGCAAAATTCATTCTTGTTCACTTCTTTCTTAACCCATTTTATCCCAATTTATTTATTTTGCTCAAATTTGACAAAAATTATATTTTTTAAGGTTAATTAAACCTAAATAAACAAAATACAACAAAATTTGAAAGAAAAAAAAATTATATTCTGTATAAGAAATCTTATCCACCTTCTACGCAGGACATTGAAATACAGAGGATAAAATTTGCACTTATATGTTTTAGTGTTCTCTTCAATAGTGAAAACAGTTTTCCGAGTATAAATGCTTGCTTTATCTGTATAATACTTTCTTATTTACATGATAGTTCTCGAGAAAGAATTTTCAACCGAAAAGAGAATATAAACCACGCCCCCTAATGTAATAATTAAGCAAAGATTCCAGATGGAGGAAGAGGAGGAGGTGACATACATAACGCGCTAGCAGAACCTTATATATACCATTATATATTCCAGCTGACAAAATATTCGCACCAAGCAAATTCTGATTTCTATATGCTATTTTTCAGCTGTCCTTTAAATAGGACAATGGGATAAAATAGGTAAATTCTGCGTAATCGTAAACTTTTTTTTATTTTTTTTTTAATCGGTTCAGCTTTTTCTCAGGTATCCCTATCTTTAAAATGTACTGTATATAAAATTAATTATACAGGTACATAGGATTGTCCTTCCAAAATTAAATTTTGTTTCTAGTTTTTATGCTGTTATAACATCTTAAGGATCT
The DNA here is from genome assembly GCA_963930645.1 of Salticus scenicus. Taxonomy (NCBI): domain Eukaryota; kingdom Metazoa; phylum Arthropoda; class Arachnida; order Araneae; family Salticidae; genus Salticus; species Salticus scenicus. The sequence continues at coordinate 47,626,323 of OZ005660.1, read as the reverse complement.
CAGTTATAGTTGCCAACTTAGTACATTTTAGCTACCAGAAAATATTAATAATTTTTTTTTTTTTTTTTTTTACTTTGACCATGAAAACCGTTACAGCTCATTGGATAAATAAAATACATCTTTCTGTGAAATATGTTTGGTCACCAAACGGTGATAAATTGGCAACTATGATCTCAGTCTGTGTTCACTCGAACAGCTGAAGCTGAATAAAACTTTCTTTTTTGAAACCTATTAATTCCATTTACTATTTAAATTTTTCGCCCAAATTTGCTAGGGTTCATATTTTTTTCCTGGCTCTTCCACTAATGTATTTAAATAGCAATCTTCTATACAGGAATCGCACTCTCCGCCCTTTTTTCAGAACACTCTCAGAGATAAGAAATTTTCGCTTTTTTTTTTTTTTTCCTCTTGTCACTACTAATTTTATGCAGAAATATTTCTGGTATAATTATAGTAATGAGCAATGATTGAAAAGGTAGAGACTATTTTATAAAAGTAGTGGTAGCGATTAATTTTTAATTTTCTTCTTCAGGAGAGTGCCTTGAAAAAAGAGCGGAGAGTACGACCCCTGCCTATAGTATTTTCCCATGATCAAATAAACGCAAAATTGCTATATATATATATATA